>OW285240.1:133022567-133102567 GCA_935421215.2 Melolontha melolontha | reverse complement strand
ATTCTACAGCTTCTCAAAACGTTGACGAAGTTAGAGTCCGAATTAACACCGCCGTATTAGAAATCACACCAAAAAGACTTGAGCGAATCCCAATTTCAATTCGAACAATTATGTAGGTAATAGTGACATTGATATCTGTCAGATATGTACCAAGGATAAGTCAATACTATACAATACAACGTTTTCACAATAAATATGTAATTTCAAGACTAACTTTATTTCTTTAGCTTCATATACACGATTTAAGACGTAATGTTAAGAAATATTGCCGAATGTAGGTATATTTCTTTCAAATTCCTTCTGAAAACACAGGAAGCATGATACACTGTTTTAGTATTAAGATTTTTAACTATAAATTTGACCAAGGACGTCGTCACATGTAGTTAGTACTCCAATTTATACACACTTGTATATAATTTTGTAATGTAAAGTTTTCTTAATTTAATAGCAATAATAATATTTTTTATTTCAGAAGCAATTACCGGAATAGAATACAAAGTACATACTGGAAATAAGTTAAAGAAAATTATTTAATATATATAGGTAGATGCACATATGAAGGAATATATCCACGCCCATACATGTAAATACGCCCACGTTCAAATAAGAAAGAAATCATTAATGTTATAGCAGTTAATTTTAAATACTCTAATATTTAAATAGATAAGAATAGGTCACTTATTAAGTCTTATTATATTTATTGTATTGGCTGTAATGTTATTTTTATTTGTTTTAATGTTAATATTTAATTAAAGTAAAAATTATTTTAATTTAACACATCACTAGTATTTATCATACCTATTACTAGAGCCCCAAATTATAGGTCCACTTGTCTCTTTCTATGTATTTTGTCCTTGTTTACGCATAGGCGTACCAACTTCTTGTTTTTTTTTCTTGTCAAAAAAATGTCAAATGTCAAAAAAAATCCGAGTAGTAATTCAGGGAGCTCTAAATGAAAGAAAGGCTTGTTTACATATCTAAAAACACTTTTTCATTTAATTTGCAATGTTTCTTTGAAATATGTACGCATGTGCGTCTGTACGTATTGCTGTGTATAGTGGGTTTAATTGAATGATAGTCCACTATTCACCACAATATGTCCAAACTTGACCTGAGTCAGCTTTTTCTTTTTATATGAGACTCCTCTTCATCCAGGGTTTCCCGTAAAGGAACATGGAAATTAATACGAATTAGTAATAATACACACAAGTCTCTTTTATATTTTATTTAAAAAAAAATAAAAAAAAACTTACCAACTATAAAGTTAGCTACTGCATCATTATACAGAAGCCCAGAGGAAAAAGATTGTATGATAATTTACACGCATACAATGAAAACCTCAAATGAAACGCCAGCAAAATTAATCCTAATAGATTGTTTAGAAAACTTTCAATTTCAAAATTTAATTAACCCCAACTTCAAACGTAGACAGATGCAACTGTCAAACGCGTAAATAACTTTCACTCATGCGCAATAACACGAGCATAAATCTCCCACCAACCTTAATTCAAAATGTTCTAGAACAACGTGACAATAAAAAACTCCCTTATAAAAAATTATAGTTTTCTTTACCATCTATCTATTAAACTAAAATAGATATAAATTCATAAATCTAAATCATCAAAATTACAATTAAATTACAATGAAATGCAATAAAATCAAATAGTAAGAAAAATTACTTACGCTAGCGTAAAATTTTCACACACAAAAAAAATACTAATTAGAGAGATTGCAAGTGAGGTATAAATATTTCAAAATACGAGAAAAGAAAAACTCGTATAAAATACGGTAATGACTAACTAAAGCACATATCACTAAAAACAAGTCGACCCGAAATTACTTTAAAATCAAAGATAAAAAAAAAGTTTTTATCTCCCCACAACTCTCTCACTTGAATGCAAATCAATCTCTGGCGGAAATATTGACCTCACATGAAAGGTACAAATAAATCAAAAATGCAGTGCAGATCGAACAACTTCCCGGAAACTGCCCAAGTCAAACCTAAATATAAAATATACAGTCCTCAACAACAAAAGTGTACCAGAATTAAATTTAAATAAAATCAATATATATATATATATATATATATATATATATATATATATATATATATGTATATATATTTATATATATATGGTAAACCTAATCAGTAGGCGATTAAAGGTCTGTATATTACTTCAAAATATATGTATTTAAAAAACTCTACATGTTTCAGCAGTACGCCTTTATCAAGAAAATACAAAATATAAATGACAGGATATAAATGTCAAGTAATTGACATTTATATCCTGTCATCCTCGCCTTAATTATATCTGGGGATATTTGTGTAAGTTCTACGCGAATTCGTTCTTTTAAATCTTCTAAATTGTTCGGTTTGTTAAAATACACTTTCGATTATAACCCCACAAAAAAAGTCTAACAGAGTCAGGTCAGGAGAACGAGGTGGCCATTCTATGGCGCCTCTCCGTTCAATCCATTTATTGGGAAATATTTCTTCAAGATAGTGGTGAACCTCTACACCATAATGGGGAGGCGCCCTATCTTGCTGAAACCAAATATTTGCATGGGGTACATCACCATCCTCGTGATTTGGGAAAATAACAGCGAGCGCTGGAACCAGTTCAAATCTTAAAAATTCTAAATATTGCACAGCAGTCAAATTTCCTTCAAAAAAATATGGTCCTAAAATGCGTCGTCCAATCATTCCAACCCATACGTTAACTTTTCCTCTGCGCTGAGTATGACACGCTTGAGTCCAATGTGGATTGCTCTGCGACCAATATCTGCAATTATGGCGGTGAACAGATCCATTTAGGCAGAACGTAGCTTCATCTGAGAAGACGATGTTTTCCAAGAAATTTGGATTTTGGTCACAACGTAACATTACGTCTTCACAGAACTGCAGTCGACGATCTTCGTCATCCTCATGTAATTCCTGTACAAGTTGAACTTTGTAAGGACGATAGTGTTCTTTTTTAAATAAGTTGACGACAAATGAGTGAGCCACCTGATTGGCTAACGCAAGTTGTCTGGTGGAAACATGATGCCTTTCTTCTGCTTCTAGAAGCACATTTAATTTCACATCTTCTCCTACTTGAGGTCTACCTTGCCGTGGTCGATCTTTTACGGATCCAGTTTCGGTAAACTTTCCAACTAGTTTTGTCACCGTAGACCTGGTACTTGGAGGTCTATCAGGGTGTTCATGGTTAAACAATTCGCATGCTTCTGCATGCGTTCTTTGTCTGTCCCCATACCCAACCATAATTGAAATTTCGATTCTTTCTCGCTCAGATAAATGTACCATTTTTTATATTAGCGAAAATGAACAATTTTTACGCAATATCTCAAAAATTTAACGTCAAAAATAGAAGTAAATAATTCAACAATGTTGTCGCCATAGAAACAATTTCAAACTAAAATTTTTGTACATAAATTGTATAAAAAGAAACAAGAATGTCATAAAGAAATATCTTGCAAAAAAGTGCGTGTTTTTGTTTTTGTAAATTTTTTGCATAGTAACATGAGTACATGTGCTTTTGACGATCCGGTTTGTTCAAGAATAATATTTAACTCCTCACCCAAGACAGAAGTGTGAAAAAAACTTACTTACATATTTCAGTAAATTTTGTAATTAGTTTTTGAAATCTTCAATTTTTGGGCGATCATTTTAATTAAGAAATGGTCTGCCACATCATGTCAATTTTTTAAATAAATTAAACTTCTTTGGCCCTTTTTTGTGAAACTATTTAATGTTAAATAAGATTTTTTTATAAGTAATTGGCCGATTGGGAAGACGAATTTCTTTTGACCTGGAGCGAATAACGCAGATTACTATTGATCGCAAAGCATTTACACTCGGCTGGGACAGTGTCAGTTGGTTGGTGGGGTCCATTTTGAAAATTTACGTTAACTGTTACAATAAATTTAAGTTCAGATGTATTTTTTTTAATTTAATTTTAATTTTGTACAAAAATAAAATTTTCGTATTTTTTTCTAAATTTATATCATTTATTCAAAAAAATTGTGATGCAACATACCAATTGTTTTATATCACTATTTGGTGGATATAAAGATCTACCAAAAACGAGAAAAAAATAATATAGTTGCTATTTAAAGAAAGTGTTGATAACGTCATCATTCGAAAACCAATGACGTCATAGAAAAAAATTGTATGTCAAAAGATGGCGTTTTAAAAAAGAAAATTTACCTGTCCGAGCGTTTTTCCTAAAAATGTAAAATAATGCGGTTATAAGCTTGGTTCCAAACTTTATGACCACACTGTATATATGAGTGGAGTACATCAAATTCTGTCTGCCACCATATAAGCCATCTATTTCAGTGTAAATTTTCTCGATACAAAATCTCACAGCGGCAACAATAAAAAATACAACTAGATTCGCCGAGATTTACAACGGAAGTGCCCACTCTACGCAGATGCTGGAAAAAATCGACTCTCACATGCCCGATAAGGCGATATATACACCACGGTCCAGAATATCGTACCAGGCCCTAGCAATATCAGTCGGTACTAAGTCACCTATTATTACCTGGTTTTTACAATACAAACAAACATCCTTCTGAGTATAATTATTTTTTTTCATTATAATAATTCATTTAAATTTAAATTTGTCAACATTCTTTAGTTTTAGTTTACAATGAAAGGTGTAAATAAGTAATATTACTTGTTCATTTTTATTTAATTAATTATGAATTTCCATCAAGTATAGGCTACTTCGATTCAAAAAGTAAATAAAATCTGCCTCAAAACAGGAGATTGAACCATCTTGTCCAAAGCAAAAACGGACTAAAAATAAGCCTGTCGTAGAAGTTGATGATTTTTATCAATGTACAACTAGAAACACAGTTTATGACATGTATAAAAACAGTAAGTTTAAAGTAATTTATTACTTATATTTATAAAACAAATATTTTAATAAAGTACAGTACAGCATATTACGATTTCATCTTTGAATAATACCCTCAAAGAACATAAGCTTTTTTCTGGTGGTAATACATCTTTATGGAAAATATTACATTGAATAGATTTTCATCACACTAAACGAGCATTAATAGAACTCCCACATATTATATTAAAACGTGTTACGTTCTTGCAACAATAAATATGTTCATATGAAACATGAGCATTTACGTAAGTTTGTTGAGATTGATGAATTAGAAGAAAAATATGAGCATGTGGTTCTTCGACCTCCACCCTACACCATTATATATTTAACCCCATAGAACTCATATGTGGTATAATAAAAACATATTACAATAATAATATAGGAAAATATATTAAGAAACAAGAAAAACGTATAAAATTATGGAAAGAGGTAGCTAACCCCTGACGTAGCTAACGTAGCTAACCCCTCACGTTTTGGCTGGCTGCATTAACCATTGCGAAAAGGAAATTCAAAAATGGTGGGATCGGGATGTGGGTTTAGAAAGGCAAAATATATTGAAAGTAACACTGATTTAAATGATGACTAAAACTAGTATTTCATATTAATATTGTTTTCTTTTTATTTATATCATATGTTTATTACAATGTTATATCTTTAATATGTGTATAAATTTTCTATGTATTTTTTTTTGTATTTGTAGTCTAAAATAAATTAATTCACATATCTCTGTGCGTCTTGCTTGGTGAATAAATTAAATAAGTGATTGTTGTGTGGGCAGTTACTCAAGCATATATTTCTTTAGACTCTGTATATGTTTGGCTATCTCAGGGCTATATCTTTTGGGCTTTATTTAACTAGACTTGGCAAACCAATGAAAATGGAAAGAAATAATACAAGATGTAAATTGTTAAAATCCTTTTATTGTATATTTGTATTTTCACAAGTCATTTATTTAAAACTTAAGATATCTCATTTCTTTAATTTAAACTAAGAACCTAGTTATCATCAGACGGTTTTATAAGAATTGTTTCAAAACACACGTATATTTTTGAAGTCTATGTTTAGATTCTAGATAATTCTTCAAAAATCACCTCAAGTATCTCACTTAACCAAGGGGATATGTACCCTCCCAACGTTAAGCTGGTACTCGAGGTGTCTGTTTAACTTTTTCGATTATGGATATCTTAATCCTACTGATATTTTGTTTCTAAATTAGTGTGTTACTCGACGATTGTTTAAGTGGAAGTCATTGACGCCCAGAATTTATTGCTCGCAACAGTACTATGTATTAAAATAAATAGAAATAATAATTATTGTGTTAATATTTGCTTATGTTCGACATATCCAATAAATTCTTTATAAAACTTATATGCATTTTATTCGTAAACAGGGTTAAGTAGTCCTCATACTTTTCTTGACAGAAACGCTGGATATAGTTTAATCTTTTACATATCACCAAATGAAGTTACAATAACAGACAGACAAAATCAGACAGATATATAATTAAAATTAGGGCAACGTATTTTTTCTGTAGTAATACCATAAGAGCTTTGAATTTATCGATAATTTCACGAATGCTTGTTGCATAGCGACGAAGACGAGTGTTAGTTTGACAAGCATTTAAATCACGAAAGCCCGTAGGGCTGGAGTGGTTTAATTGTCAAATTGACACGAGTCGAAGTCGTTATGCAGGAAGTATGAGTGAAATTATCGATTTTAATTCAAAGCTCGTATGGTATTTGATTAGATTATTTTACGTAATACAAAATGAAATTTATCTAAACTCTATATTTATTGATTCATGTATAAATTAGTACACTGAAAGGTACAATTGTTATATACATTCTGTTTTTTATTCGATGTGCTTGAATCAATATTTGCACTGTTGTAACTATTTCCTCGAATTTGATTAATAATAGTTTCATGGTGTTCTTTATCTAGTTGTGGATACGGCTTAATAGAATGCGAACTACTATGGCCAGAAATTTTAATTAATTGTTGCTCATTTACACCAGCTTTTGCTAAATTTGAGACAGCTGTCGCGCGACTGGAATGGTTACTTATTTTTTGGTTTTCTGTGTTGAAACCAGCTAGTTCAGCACTTTTCTTAAACCATTTCAAAATTTCATTTCTTCCAATAGGCATATTTTTATACCAGCTACCTTTTTTCTTATTCCACGCTGGATTGACAGTTAAAAAGAGTCTATCACTTTTTATACGAGCGTTTTCTGTCCTCTTTGAAATGAGTTTTTTAAAAAGTCTGACTGGGCAATTACTTGGTTTTACTTTGTTGCGAATCAACCATTTACGGTCAGCACATTTTTGTGCTCCACCTTGGGTAGTTTTCGTGAATATGGGATTGTACTCTATTCTTCCAGTCGGTGTATTGTATACGTTCATTTCTTCTCGGAAGTAGTGAATCAAACATGGCGCGCCTTCTCCTCCTCGCCATGCCAATTCAATCGACACTATCAGGTAAAATTTCTTTTGTAGTCCATCTGGATTTTCTTCATCCCAAACATTTATCATTTTTTCATATTCGTTTTTCTGTAAAGCTGCAGAACTCATTTTCCGTTTACCAGGTATCGCTTGAAGAATTCTCCTTTTGGAGTTCCTTGCGTCGCGGGCTGCTTTAAATACGATGCTCTGAAAAGGATCAATTTTTCTGCTATATTCGTTATTAAACTTCTCTTGTAGCAATTTTGCCGTGACATTCCACATCGTTTTAAAAACACCTTCTTTATATTCTTCCCCATTCACCTTCCTCCTATTGATGGCCCAGTCTTTCAGAATATCTGCAAGTTCCTCTTCTGTAACATTTTATTCGATGCTGTAGTTTTTCGCATCACAAAACTCATAAAATTGTCGCCAAATTGACGCTTTACTCTTTTTCGTATTAGCCGGTTCAACTTGTTTTACTATTTGATCAATGTTTACAACTGATTCTTCCCCAAATCTCAGCATTGTTTTGTGACAATGATACCAGTTTTTTGACAGAACTTTAGAAATGTCTATCCTTATTAACCGCATTTCCATAACAACGCCTAATTATTCTACTATGAAAATTATCGATAAATTATCGCTGTAATTTCGAGTTGCTTCAGTAATACGCGAATCTGATTGGTTTATATTTGTATGTGTAAAATAATCATAAATATACAACCAGTATAATTTTAAAAATAAAAGACTTAGCACTAACTTTCGGATTTTTTCACCAGAAATGTCAAAATTACTTCACAGCTATACTATAGATTATGTTTAGATAAAATCAAAAATTTTTAGAAAATACAAAAATTATAGAAAATATATCAGAAACATTGATTGGTGCTTTAATTTTGGCATGAGTTTATATTTACATTATAAAATTAAAACGTTTATTGTTGAAAGGGCTGGAATAATATTTACTTTGTATATTCTGTCTTTTAATTCGGAGGAGTAAATTGAAAATACGATTTTACACCATGTAATTTTTAGTTGCTTATTTTGACAGTAGAATTGAAATATAGGTTAATGATGTTTATTAAAATATAATATTGTTATTAAAATTACTATTTACTTTATTTTAAAATCTACAATAATCAAAAGTGAGTTTTGATTTTATTTTTTGATTGTTTTATGAAATTATAAACACTAAACAGATTTTTGCATTACTACGTAATTCTTTTCTGATCGATATTAGAGAAATTAATACATTATGCAGCTATTATTTAATTTTATTGCTTTATTTATAAACAGAATACATTATAGTTCAAAGTATTTATTTATAAAATAATATAAATGACAAGCAGAACTTTATTCTGTATCACTGGACGACAGATTTTCATTTTCGCTGCTATCATTACCAACGGATATAATAAAAGGTTCAATTATATTATCGATTAGACCATCCAATTCACCCATTCTTACTTCGTTCTTTATAACATGTTCTACACACTTTTTCCATTTGTCTGCGGTAATATTTTGAATGGCTTGCAATAAAATTTCTTTTACATGTCCCAGGTTAAACGTGGTATTTTTTACTGCAACCTCGTTTTTTATTTGAGCCCACACTAACTCAATAGGGTTTAGTTCCCAGTGATAAGGAGGTAACCTTAACACAGTTTTATTTTGACTTTTAGCAATCTCATCTGTGACATATGCATTATATTTATCTTTGTTAATACGGATCAAGTTAAGTAATTCAGATCGAACCATTGTTGGATCATAATGAATATTTTTGGATGTCAGCCAAGCTTGCATATCTTGTTTCTTTGATGTTGTTGTGGGGATTTTCTCAATTTTACGGCTGTGATATGTAGCATTATTCATGATTATAACAGCATTGTCTGGTAGTACTGTTAATATTTGACTAATCCACTCTTCAAACACATTAGCATTCATTTCTTCATGGTAATCTGCAGTTTTTTCCTTCAAAAAGTAAAAGACCATTCTCTACAAATCCAGCTTCAGAACCTATGTGTAAAATTATAAGTCGTCCTCCTTTTCCTACAGGATTCCGCAATCCTGTAGTTAAGCCTTCATCTATCCAAACTTTTTGCTTCATATGTCCTTCGTTTAACCGTATTTCATCCAAGTAATAGATTGGACGATTTTGACATCTGTAGTTTTGTATGGTTATTAAATACCTGCGTCTCCATCTAACTATATCATCACGTTCTATAAGAACACTTTTTCTATCTCTGGTCATAAATCTGCAGCAATACATAATATTATATCACTTATATTGTAATATGCATTTGCATGTAACAACATGAACAAGTAAAACTGTCTAAATAATAATTAAAATACCCACTGACCGGAAATTTATATGTTTCATGAATTTATACAGAGTTGAACGGCTCATCTGTGGCAAATCATCGCGTTGTATTATTTCATTTAGCACTTTATTAAGCGTAGGAAGTTAATTTTTATAAAAAAAGCTGTGTACTATTTGCCGTACGGATTTCTTGACACCTTCGTCGTACTCGTCAATTAAAGAATGCCTTCCTGAACTTTGTTTTGGTGGAATAATTTGACCATTCTGTTTATAATCTTTTTATGTACGATAAATTGTCGATTTTGCCACTCCTGAAAGTAAGTTAACATATAGTACCTACATACTGCTGTGTATAGTGGGATTAATTAGAAAGATAGTCCACTGTACACCACAATATGTCCAAACTTGAACTCAGCCAGCTTTTCTTTTTAAATGAGAGTCCTCTTCATCCAGGTTTTCCGTAAAGGAACGTGGAAATAAATACAAATTAATAATAATACAAACAATTCCACATTAAATTTTATTAAAAAAAAATAAAAAAAAAATCTTTACTAAATATAAAGACAGCTACTGCATCATTTATACAGAAGCACAGAGGAAAAAGATTGTATGATAATTTACACGCATACAATGAAAACCTCCAATGACACTCGAGCCAAATTAAACCTAATAAATTGATCAGAAAACTTTCAATTTCAAAAATTAATTAACCCCAAATTCAAAACGTAAACAGATCAAACTGTCCATCACGAATATGACTTTCACTCATGCGCAATAACACGAGCACAAATTCCCACCAAACCTTGACTTAAAAATTCTAGAACAACATGATTATGAAATTCTATGAAACAATGTGTTTATTCTCACGCCCCTTTGCTATTTTCTTAAGAAAGGTAAGTTGTCGTAATTTTAGTTTAGTATTTATTTTAAAGTCACTGAATATGTGGACGCCGTTGTAAAGTTGTGCGCATTTCTATGTGTTAACTTTACTGTGCCACATATTCGACACTTTGATTAGCTGTTTTAACTACTGATGATGACAAATTAGTTGTCGAAATACGTATTTAGGATACGATTATTAATTGTGGTAAGGGAGCATATTAATAGGTGTTGTTTATATTTTAAAATGACATAAACCTAACCTCAGATTATTTACTAACAGCTGACTCAAAGCAATGTAAATTTGTCAACGCTGTTTTCTAGCTAGGAGTATTTATCATGCGACTCGTCTGTTATCGTGAAAGAGTATATTTAGTTCGCTTGTTTATTATCAAGTAAAATTACAAATTATTGTCTTTTGTTTGGATCAATTATCAAAATATAATTATTCTCATAAACAATTACTTTTTGTGTTCAGTAATTATCTATGGATTATTACACGTAGATATATTATCATTTAGTGTTTATTTTAATGATCTTAAGCGGATATAATAAATTATTGTTTCAATTTAATTGTAACATATAACTGAAACAATAGGAAATAAAATTTTGCAAGGGTATAGAAGGCACTTCCTCGGACAGGAAACGCATTGTGTATTGAGTGTTAGTGCAGCAACATGAAGTTATTCTATTTTACAGTTCCCCTTTTATTTCAAATTTTGGTAAGATATTATTTACATCGTTTACAAGGGGGTATTGATATTTTCGTAGCTACTATTGAAACAATTTAAAGTTGGAGCTTAGAATATTTTATTATTCAGTCAATCTGAACTCTGAACTGAATCAGAACTCTTATTAATACATTTAATACAGCGATCCTGTAACGACTTTAACCATTCTAAAAAAAATTCTTGGTCTGCAAACCAGACTTCCACAGCTTCTATTACCTCTTCATTACCTCTTCATTCTAATCGAGAAAAGGGATAATAGTCTGAACGTGTTAAGTCTGCGGAATAGAGCAGGTATTCCAGTAATTCTAACCATAGATCACGAATTGTATTCATGGTAATGCGCCATTTGTGTGCAGAAGTAATTTAGAATAAGGATCACCAGTAATAACCTGATTATTTTTTATGTAATCGATCATAATTAGTCACGGATATCCCAAAAAATTGAAGCAAGAACTTTTCCAGCGGATTTTTTAACTCGAAACTTCTTAAGCGGGCCATTCATTATACGAGCCCAGACTTGACCCCCAACCGAGACCCGAATTGTGACTAATCCACATTTGCCCATATATTACGCGAACCTGATACAGACACTGCAAAAGAGTTCATTTGTAAAGAGACCGTGACGAGCCCTGCGTATTCTTAAGAAAGACAAAAGTCGCTTTGATGAAATTTTTTAAATTACGAATTGCTTGTTCGCAATTGGAAACACTTCTTTACATTTATCAACTAAATTATCATAACCAACATTTGGCTTTTATTGCAGTACCCTTACTTTTAATGTCCTGTACACATGTTTTGGAAGGATAAATTCCTTCCAATAACATTTATTATCTTCAGAAGACATATTGAATATACAATCTTTACACTCACTTACTGATACATCGATTGAACTATTGTCTGAAGTCGCCGGACAAGTCTGGACAAGCATACACATTACAAAAATAGCACGGATTGGTCGCGGTCGGGTCGTAGGTTCGGGTGTCACACCAACGCACTCCAGACCCAACCCCGACCTATCTGCGACATGTCTCTCATTACCATTCATTAGCGGATCGGTTAGCGGACACGTCAAGACGGATCAATCCGTCGGACCAATGCGGTATTGAATGGGGTGATTTAGGCCTTGGAGAACCATGATGCTTCCACTTCATCGATTGCTGTTTTGTTTCTGGGTCGTAAAACTGGACCCATGTTTCATCCGTAATCACAAGGCGGTTCAAAAAATATGTCTCACACGCATATCTTCGCAAATTTCCTTACCGCTTAATCTCTTCAAATACAAGTATTTTGTGATGCCTCGATACTACAATTTATCGATTTTCACAATTGCATTTGACGTGCTTTTTCTAAAAATTTACTGCACACCAATACTTCAACTTCTTGACGTAAGATTTTAAAACGCCATTATTGCATGCCATTATAACAAGACTTTGTTTTGCAAATTTGTTGCATTTTTCGCGAAGTAATGTAAATATAAATATGCTTTCTACATATTACGACGCTAATTTATTCTAATTTTTTTATAAACAAAAAATTCACCCTTAAGTAGAATTCGAACCCACGTTCATGGCTTGCCGGATCATCGCTTTAACCACTAGGCAGTGAATTCGAATATTTGTAGGAATTTGCAGGAATATTTGTAGGAATTATTATAATTTTTTCTAGAAAAAAAAATCGAATAAATTAACGTCGTAATATGTAGAAAACATCAGGCGCGGCTCGTGATTACGTATTGTTGGGGTACATACAATGATGCAAGTGCTTCGTTTTCTTAGTAAACACCGAATACACACGAGGCACTCGCATCATTGTACGTACCCCTACAATACGTAATCACGAGCCGCGCCTGGAAAACATATTTACATTTACATTACTTCGCAAAAAATGCAACAAATTTGCACAACGGCCTACTACGGGCAAGATATATATCATCTGTTTCCGTGATGTAACTCATGGCATACCCACTAAGATTCTAATTCACTGCCTTTGATAGCTTAATTGTTTAAACGATGGTCCGGCAAGCCATGCACGTGGGTTAGAATCCTAATTGGGGCGAATTTTTTTCTATAAAAAAATCGAGTAAATTAGCAACGTAATGTGTAGAAAGCATATTTACAAGATTTTGTTTTGTTCGAGGAAAATGGCCTAGACTGACTAGATATCAATACCCCCTTGCTAACACAACATGAAAAATAATCAAAAACTTAATAACTTTTATCTATAATTAACATGCAGGTTTTCCATGTGTGTGGAAGCTATACATCTGATCCAAAAGCTGACACTGACGTGAAAGCTGACAACGAAAGCACCGGAAACCGCTTCATGGAAACTATACTGGGTTTCAGAAATCAAGACCCTATGACTACAAACTTTACCGAAAGAAATGGTCTTCCAAAAAAAACCGAAATCCCTGAGTTTCCGAGCCGTTCTCCATTAAAGAGAATGGTTCTTTGGATAATAGACATGCCTAATCAATACCCGAATACTTGCGGCATAATAATTGGAACAATTAAAGCAATATTTAGACCTTTTATCGACTGTGATAGTTTTTGGAAAGTTATTCAACTGATACTAAATCTATTTAATATAACCGACAGCTCATATTGGCGTTCTTCCTGATCTGTTGCATTCAGTGCATGACAAAAACCTAGATGACAAGCTACTATTTAAACATCAAGTACGTTTGTCTTTTACTCTTTTTATAAAGTCACTCATCACTAATAACTTTAAAGCATTTGAAAATGCAATTTATATGCTATTAACGCTAAGAAATAAGTAATTAAACTTCTAGTTTCAAAAATTCTTTTATTGTAAATACCACTACTATGAAATATTTGAGTATTTCATCCACCTGATGAAGCCATTGTATGGCGAAACAATATAGTAGTGGTATTTACAATAAAAGAATTTTTGAAACTAGAAGTTTAATTACTTATTTCTTAGCGTTATAATGAAGTTTAAACAAGTATCTCCTTCGTCAATTAACTATTATATGCTATTACTTTTTACCACCATAAAAAGTCTTGTTTAAACCGTGCCTTCAAAAACTTTCCTCGTTATAGTAGGCTGTTTTTTTTAAATAATTAAGTAATTTTTAAGTAATTAAGTAATCAAAGATTGGTGCACATGCGGAGCTTTGGAAAACTTCAAATTCTAACAGTTGTCATACATAAATTCAAATTATAAACGCTTATATTTTTTAAATTATTTTGTTATATTGTTAGAGTTAAAACATAAAATATTTATTATTTAAAGTTACTATAGAACTGGACGAAAATTAGAAGATGGAGATTGGGTTTATTCCACTAATCAGTGCTTACAGGATTTTCGGAAATAGTATCCTAATTACCAATTACTTACGCACAACAATAACTTGCAAATCTGGCGATAGAGCACCTAGGAAACGAATAGCAAATTGCGTAGAGTATATTCGACATCGAATCGACAACTCACCCAAAACGTCAATGGAAAAATTATCACAAGTTCACTTATCAGTGAGAACATGTCATACTATTTTAGAAAAGGACTTAAAGTTGTTTCCATATAATGTACAAGCAGTTTCGGAACTCAAACATGTAGATTTTGTTACCAGAACACAGTTTTTGCTATGGATTTTAAATAATATACATAATACTGACATTTTCGACAAATGCATCTTTTCGGATGAGCCTTGGCTCCATCTTTTAAGATATTTAAACAAGCAAAATTCAAGAAGACGAATTATTGGGCCTATATTTTTTAATCAAACCGTAACTGCTGAAAGATATCGAAATGAATTATTAGAGCTGTTTATCGATGAACTTCATGATGATGCACTTACGGAAGGATATCTTCAGGAGGATAATGCACCAGGGCACAAATCTCGAGAAATAATAGCTTTTTTGCAACAATTTTCAATACAAGAATTATTAATTTTCCTCCAAGATCTCCTGATCTAACAATTTTAGACTATTTTATTTTTCCATCTTCAAAGACTACCATTTTCAAGACATGACATCACACAACTGAAGAGCGTCGTAATGCCGTTGTGAACTCTTATGCTGACATAACCCAAGAAATCCGAATAAATTTATTTGAAATCATGAAGCTTAGAATTCAACTTTGTTCAACATCTGCTTCAGTATTATTTTCTTTTAATTTTAACTATTGTAATAAAAATTTTTGAAAAACTAAATTACACTTTGAAAAGAACCGACGGAAAGTTTATCTCTATATCAGTAATATCCGCCTCTCCAGAAGCAGTCATGCACAATGTGGGCTTTTAAATTTTTGTTGTGTACATCTAATAAAATATCTTTCGTTTTGTTTGGAAGTAATGTCTGGCAATACATCGTGAATAAGTTTTTTCCTTTAAGATCTTCACAAACTTCTCGAACGAAAAAATCGAATGAAAAACGACGCGTTTATTTTCACGTCCTTCAATCTCCTTGGATAGCTTCCGTAGTAGAATCAAGAAGAAGTTCTTGCAAATCCATTTGCCAGTTAAGTATTGATCTTTCATGCAATGCGATATCGTCATCTCCAGCCACATTATCAGCATGGGAATTTGAAATGGATCCATCCATTTTAACTCGATTAAATTCAGAAGAAATCCCCATTGACAATCCTCCATAACTTCCTGTCTTCTTTCTACTTGTTGAAGAAGTGGCATTGATTCCTCTAAGGTCGTCATGGTTACTTAATGAAGGTGTCTAGAAAATGTTAACGATTAAAGGTAAAACCTCTGAATGGATAACGAAGAAGTTCTTGTGCCGCGAGCTATTTCATCACAGGCTTCAACCTCTACAACTGAAATTTTTCAATTAGATCCAGACGGAGTGTACGGCGAACGTGACGGTTGTAAATTAAATGTTAGTAGTTTTGACAATATTCATTGTGATTTATTAGTTTTTAATTAGCTTTTACCGGAGTCAGAAATCATAATATTGCAAATTTTCCTTTTGATGGAAAAGTTTAAGAGACTTTTCCTACGTGGACTTATAATAAACTTTATGATGCATCACATCATTGTTGCTATGATTTGGGTTGTTGTCAATATATTTTTTTACGACGGAATTGACCGGAAAGATTGCCAAAATTGTGTACCGAAATTTAAGCGCTTAATACTGAACTATTATGATTCTGGAAACGTAGTAAGTTAACGCCAACTCTACTTCCCCCATATATTTATTCAATGTATAGCATTTGATTGGATAAGCAATAGGAATAGGTCAGAAATAGGTGTGGTATACACATATGTATTGCCTATGTACTCGTATTTCTATCGTATCCATCGTCGACGTATCTGATCAGGCTGGGCACACACATGCCTAGCACCTGGTATGGCACCTCCCTTCTCTCTTATCTAGTGTACTCCACCGTTAACTCACCACGTTTACAGACGGTATGTAATACATACATAGTCATGCTTTAGAACACGTCCATTGCACTTGTGTTTGCTTCCTGTTCAAATGCCCAGTAAACCCTGTATCTAGGATGAAGCCTAATTATTACACAGATTTACACGACATAACCAAACTATCAAAATTATACGTTTGTTACAGAATACGTGCACTGTCACCAACCATTAAAAAAAAAAGAATGACCGTCTCTTATGAGGAAAGTTTTTGAAGGCACATTACATATACACTGTGTCCAAGATAAGAATGAACTGCATGGGTATCTCGGGAACAATAAGAGATACAAAGTTGTTTAAATGGGAAAAAAGTTGCACATTTTAGTGACCGTTTACATGGCATTTACGTAATTCAATTACGCTTTTTGTTTTCTGAGATATTTAGGAAATTGTGGTTTTTAAAGTTTTTGTTTTTATTTTTTTCTGATTTTATTTTAAAAGTTATAAAAAAATAAATAAAACTTCTTCATCGTCACTTTTAAAACTCTACAAGATGGTGTTGTTATATTTTTAGTCCGACGTTTCGGTTTTGAGAAATTATCATCAACTTTATTTTTTTATATGGACGGAGAAAAAAGTACACCATGCACCTGATGGAATTTTTCATTATGAATTCAACAGTGTATCACATATTATGTTTTCGAAATTACTTTTTGCTGAAAAGGTAAATTTATTATTATTTTTTTTTTCTTGCCTAATGATGATAACGCGCTATGACAGATAGCCTAGATAAGTTAATTGGACCAAATAAAAGGTTTTAATGAACATATTGGAACAGAATTTAAAATAGTGTTTTGCGAAATACATAACAAGTGTTCATTTGAAAAGTCAATCTAGTACCATGTGATTTACTGAGAACATTTTGAAGTATGTCGTAAATTAAAATTTACTACTTAACCTACGAAGTCGTATATTTTGATAGTTTCATACATACAAATAAATAACAAATAATAGGTATTTATTGAAAACTATAACAAATGTTGAAAATGTTGTCCTTCAAGATCAATGCACTTTAAAATCCTCCGTTCAAAATTTCTGATGATATTCTGCAACATTACTGGATTGTTATTAATTTTCATGCATTTCTGTTCGATTCTCTGTAGCATATCATTCAAATTCAATATAGGTGTTCGAAATATGATATTTTTAAGATAAGGCCACAAAAAGAAGTCGCAAGGTGTTAAATCGCATGAACGTGCAGGCCAGGCAATTTCAGTATTTCGACTAATTATACGCTCATCAAAAAATTCTCTTAAATAATCCAAAGATTCTGCAGTACAGTGACAAGGTGCTCCGTCTTGTTGGAAATATGCATTTTGAAGTTCATCATCATGCAACTGATTGACAAATGGTTTTAAAATTTCCGTATGGTACCTTTGAGCAGTTAACGTTCCCTGAAAAAATATTGGTCCTATGATTCGCCTTTGGCTTATCGCTGCCCAAACACCAATTTTCTGAATGTAGCGATTCTTCATTAATTACATGTGGATTTTCACCACTCCAAATTCTTGTATTTTGTGAATTTAGGTATCCCGTTTTATAAAACCATGCTTCATCAGTAAAGATGACTCTTTGCGAAAGTTCTCCATAATTGTTCATATTTACAAACCAATTACAAAACTGTAGTCTATGTTGGTAATCAATTTCTAACAATTCTTGTACTGCTGTGACACGGTATGGATAAAGTTGCATATCTTTTTTTAATAACTTGTGAGTTGTACCAACAGAAAGGTTTATTTGTTGACTCAAATGTCGAACAGATGTTTGTGGTTCATTTTCCATTATTTCTTCAACACGATTGACAACTTGAGGTGTACGTTTCTTAACTGCTCCGCTGCCTGATTTTCTTAAGAGACTACCAGTTTCAGAAAAAAGTTTTAAAGTTCTATCCAAAGTATTCTTAAATTGTATATAATCTATTACAAAATGTGGAAATTCAACTTGAAATTCTACCATGCAATCTTGAACTGAATAAACCCATAAACCATCAATTTTATTACCACTTCGAAAATAAGCCTGGACTAAAAAAATTTTATGTTCTAAAGTGAAAGCCATTTTAAAACTGAGAAGCAATGTATTTAAACCAGAACCGACGCACGATTATTTTATGCACTAACTGATATTTGTGATTGACATTATCAAATGTCATTCGGATTTACGTTTACGGAACAACAAACACATACTAATATATATGCGTCTTATTCTATCAAAATTTCAAAGTAACCTAGATTGACTTTTCAAATGAACCCATGTTATTTATTATTTTATAAATTGCATGTGTATTTTGCAATTCTTAACCCTCGACAAATGTTCAAACAAATTACCATTGTTTTCCAAATATAAGTATGATCTTCTAACTGTGGAATACAAAACATCACGTAATATTTCTTGTGTAATATTATTAAACGCTGCCGTTACAGAATTTTAACAATTGTTGCTCATTTTCCAAGGAATGCCCATAAACGTGGTTTTTAATGTAACCCTAAAACAAGAAATCCTGTGGGGTTAAGTCCGGAGATCGAGCTGGCCAGGACACTTCGCTGGGAGTTCCAATCCACCTTTTGGGAAACTGCTAAGAAATATACTCATGAACCTGTCCAGAATTATGTGTTGAAACCAACAGTTATTAACCACTGCCGTAGGGAAATCGTCTAAACAGTCTTCTAAATCATTTTGCAACAAATAAAGATATCGTGCCGCATTTAAGGAGTTATGTTTATTTCGAGACTTCACAGGTTTTTTAAATGAACCGTACTCTTTTGCATTGTAACACAAACGTCTAAAAATGGATTTACTTGGTTGCCTTCTTTCTGGAAATCTGTTAAAGTACATTGCTTGGGCATTCACAGAATTTTGGTGGCAAAAAATATGGTATGTTATAGTCTATTTTTAAACTAAGAGGAGTAAATGGAAAAGCCACATTTACACTGTAAAAGTTACCAAATCAATGACATTCTGAATGTTTTTTTAAATTTTCGTATTTTATTAGTTTTTCTTTATTCATTGAGCTCAAAGGCAACATTTAATTTAGCGTTATTTCCCGCTTAATTTTGAATATAAACTCTACATCAATAAAGTCACAACGTAATTAAACATTTATTAAAAATTATTTACATTAAACACAAAAATAACATAAATAAAGGATTTAAAGAAATCAAAGGCTCCGTTAACTACTTGTTACTTGCAAAAATTAAACAAAATAATCTATTCTAAATCTGAACTGTCTGAGAAAGTATCACTGTCACTATCAGCACCAATAGAAATAATAAACGGTTCGATTAGATCATCTACGATGCCATCTAGTGTGGCCATTTTTATTTCTTCCTTAATTATATGCTCAACACAACTTTTCCAATTAACATTTTGAACATTTTCGATAGCTTGCAATAGCAGCCCCATAACTTCTGTCAATTTAAATGTGATGTTCTTCGATGCTACTTCATTCTTTATTTTTGCCCATATCAACTCTATTGGATTGAGTTCACAATGGTACGGTGGCAACCTTAATAGAACTTTATTATTACGTTTTGCCATTTCATCAATCACATACAAATTATATTGTTCTTTATTTATTTTGATTAAATTCAGAAGTTCAGCTCGTACCATCTCTTCTCTGAATTCAATCTGCTTATTTCGCAACCACTCTTCCATATCTATTTTCTTTGATCCTGCTGTAGGAATTTTCTCCATTCTACGGCTGTGGTAAGACGCGTTGTCCATGACGATAACAGCGTTGTCAGGTAATTTTGATAACACATTATTAAACCATGTCTCAAAAACGGCTGCATTCATATTTTCATGATAATCTCCTGTTTTCTTACCTTCGAAAAGCAATAACCCTCCATCAACAAAGCCATGTTCGGATCCAATATGTAACACAATAAGCCTCCTCCCTTTTCCTGACGGGTTTTTTAGTCCTGTAGATAGCCCTTCGATGAATGTTTGACGCCGATCTCTTATACTGTTATCTATCCATACTTTTTCTTTTGTATGACCTTCATTAACCCACGTCTCATCTAAATAATAAATTGGTCTACCTTCTCTCCTAAATTCCTTCATTTTAAGTAAGTATTTTCTTCTCCATGTAATGATATCATCCCGTTCGATAAGAATACTTTTACGGTTTCTTTTCATGTACTTGAAGTTAATTTGCTTCATAAATTTGTACAATGACGAACGGGACATTTGTGGTAAATCTGGACGTTTCTTTATTTCCATCAAAATTTTGTCCAACGTATGTAATTCGTTTTTATAAAAGAAAGCATGCACTATTTGCCGCACAGACTGTTTAACTACTTCATCGTATGCAGCAACATTACCAGGTCGTCCTCCATAGTGTTTAGATGCAGTAACTGTACCAGTCTCATTATACTCTTTTATGGTGCGATATACTGTCGATTTTGCAACGCCTAAAAGCAGAACATTATCAAATTGGTTACATTATTCAATCCATGAAAACTTACCCACGGTGTTACTAATTTTAGAAACAATAACAGTTTTTTTAAGATTCGGTTCATCAGTTCGCAGCTGTTTATACATATTTAAAACACATTGCTTTTCAGCAACAGATAAATGCTCTATATCTAAACGTTTGCGTTTTTTTCGGAGGTGAAAATGATACTGAACTTGTTGCAACAGTATCCATATTTATATGAATATTGAATAATTATCGATAACTACAGAAGGGTATCTTAAAGGTTTCGCAAATTCTAAAAAGAACGGATTTATTTACGTTAATACAACAATACAACTGAATAGAACAACGGGAACACAACAAAAAACGAAATTTGACAAGCGTTTGACATCGAAAGGTCAACACGCAATTTTTGCATAACGTAATCCTACCTCTGAAGCAACCAATCACGCATAGTAATTTTGGCGCGATTAATTTAAAACGCTCCCCTTAGTTTAAAAATAGACTATAGTATATCATATTTTTCTTCACTGCTAAACCGTTCCCTCTGTATGTTCAAAAGTAAATTAAACCGTAAACGTAATTCAGTAAAACAACGTGCAATAAACAACAAATAACAACGAACAACAAAAATAATAACAAGCAATACGACACAACAACGACACAGTAACACGTTTCTTTAGAAGAAGTAAGACGCAAATAACAAATATTAACGTCAAAATTGTTGTAAAATAATAAATCGTTGTTTTGTAGCGCTTACCCAGATACAATGGAACATCTGTTGTGAGTTCAGAATTATAAAATACACATGCAATTTATAAAATAATGAATATGCATTTCTCAAAATACTATTTTAGATTGTTTCATCATTTTCATTAAAACATTGTATTCAGTCTAATTGACTTACCTGTCATAGCGCGTTATTATCACTAGGAAAGGAACTACTAGAAAAAATCCCAAAAAATAATAAATTTACTTTTTAAGCAAAAAGTAATTTCTAAAATATAATGTGCGATACACAGTTGAATTTGAAATGAAAAATGCCATCAGATACAAGTGTACTTTTTTCTCCGTCCATATAAAAAAATGAAGTTGATGATGATTTCTCAAAACCGAAACGTCGCACTAAAAATATAACAAGGCCATATTATAGAGTTTCAAAAGTGCCAATGAAGAAGTTTTATTTATTTTTCGATAACTCGTATAATAAAATCAGAAAAAAATAAGAACAAAAATTTAAAAAACCACATTTTCCTAAATATCTCAAAAAACAAAAAACATAATTGAATTACGTAAATGCCATGTAAAAGGTCACTAAAGTGCGCAACTTTCTTCCCATTTAAACAACTTTGTATCTCTTACCGTTCCCGAGATCCCCATGCAGTTCATTCTTACCTTGAACACAGTGTATACATTAGTTACATGGTGACAATTTTGTGCTCTCTATTCACATTAGTTTCGTATTCTAACTCCATAATTGTAAATTATTTCCCTCTGTATAACAAACGCCAATTAAGTTGGCGCGAAGAGGAGTAAGTTCGCGCAGGATTAGAACTAGTGGGGAGATTTGTATTTGGTTTTACATCAAATGTCAGATAATTCTAACCTCTGAGCGTGTATAATTTTTTGATCCCCTAGCAAAGACATTATGTTCCGCCAAACGTCAATGACAAATGTATTCTGACAATTACTTGAGTAGTGGGTGTGGACGTTTTTAAAAACGGCTTCTGGGCACCCTCTCCTCGCGCCAACTTAATTGGCGATTGATATACGTTCTTTCTCAAATGGATAAACAATATTAGAAAACCTAAAGGGCGGTACAGGTTTCGGCAGCTAGTATAAAACATTTTCACAAAGCTATATATAATTGTTGAAAGATGACTAAATTAAATTAAATATTAAAATAAAATAATAATTGCTTGATGTTCACTTTTCCACGCCATTTATTATAACAAACGATTGAGATAATTTGTTAATCGAGTCATTCATGAATTTGAGTCCGTGTGTCTTTTCCGATTGTAACATTTGCATAGTTATATATTCGACTGACATTTTAATTGACGTTCGTAACGTAAGTGCAGTTCAAGTAACGACATACGATTTCAAATTCATGACTGACTCGTTTACAAATTATCTCGACCGCTCGTTACAATAAAAATAACAGACATCCATAAGAACAAAAATATTTGTCTTAAGCTCGACCGGTTGAACACATTGAAATATCTTGGAATATAAAAGTGCTTATGAAATTAGTACGGAAATTTTCACAATCTAATTGTATGAAGAGACATTTTTGAAATGTTATTCTGCATTTCTGGAATATAAAAAAAAAGGGATTATACTTTGTATTCTTGGGGGTATTTTATCCAGCGGATTATTGCAACTATTATACCCGTTTACCTAACCTTTTACGTCCAATAATAAACAAGTTACATATTTCTCAATTTTCTTTGATGTTTTTAATCTATACTTGTCTTAATTTAATAATAATAATATCTTTTATTTCAGAAGCAATTACTGGAACAAAATGGAAAGTACCTACTAGAATTAAAATTTAAAAAGGTTATTTAATATATTTATATTTATATACTGAGCTGGTAAATATTGTAGGCAAGTGCCCGTTAAAATACGTGAGTACTGTTGCAATGTTTACCGGCTATAACAGAAATATAAATAAAAGTCGGTGTCGTGGTAATACACCTGTAGAGACTGGACTCAGTAGCAACCCTATTGCCAGTTATGGACGACCACTGCAAACCTTAGCTTATACTTTACTGGCTGATATAAATTATAGTTTTTTTTTATTAATAAGGAATTCTATTGGCTTCCTGCTTACTTCTGTTCTATTTTTAATTATAGCGTTTAATAATCTCAGTTGCTTAGGTAAAACTAAGTAGGAAGCCCATAGAAAGCAAACGCATATCACAGGTCCGCATATATAACGTATTATATATACCTATTACACGCGGCAACTGTGTTGGTCATATATATGGAAAAAAACGATCATGCATAAACTCTTACTAAGTCAATATGTAGGATTGCACGATCATACCTGTAAATACACTCACTTTAAAATAAAAAAGTAATGATTATTGCTACAGCAGTTAATTTTAAATACTTTAATAGTTAAGTTAATAGAATACATATTAATTCCTACTGTTATATTTTATTGTATTAGCTGTGATGTTTTTATTATTTATTTTCATGTTAATATTTAATTACAATAAAAATTATTTTGATTTTACAAACTTCTATTATTTATGATACCTATTATCAATAGCCTCTTGTATAAAGAAGAAGCATGCTCAAGACATCTTGAAACTTCGAAGCAATACCAGTCTCCAGTAACACTTGCTACATACGACGCGTGCAGGCGCAATGCTGGCATCTGAAGATTGTCAAAATCTAAACGTAATCGGTACCAAACTTAAAACTCGAGAACCTAACTGTACGAAAATCTCAGAGCCTACAAAATCAGATTCGAACATACGGTACAGAAATCAAAACGAGAAAGTGGGAACCTAAATCGAAAACAAACTCGAAATCTAATATTGAAAGCAAATCTAAAATAAATAAGATCCGTTGACCAGCCGAAACGAAATCCACGACGAATACCTTAAAATCAGAATTAGGCCAAACGAAAATAAAATCAAAAGGAAATCAGGCTAGACGAAAATGTAATCAAAACCTATCCTCAATTCACACACCAAATCGAAAATCCAAACTTCAAATGAACACACTAACTAAATATTTAACTAACAACAGTATCCGCCATAAACCCAAAATCCAAAAATATATCGCAAAAAGTGAAAGCACGATAGTCAAATTCGAAACTACACTCAAATATCGGAAAAATTCAAAATTTTGCACTAAAAACCGCAATATCGTGAACTGAAGATGATACCGACAAAACATTCAAAACGCATCAATTCCAACACTCCAAAATACACTAAAAAATCGAAAAATTATACTTCTAAATTGAAAATTCGCAAGTTGGACCTGAAGATGGTACCTACAAAATGGTCGAAAGGTTGCAACGAATGACCGCACGCTGGGCACCAAACTTGCTACCTACGGCGTGCGCAGGCGCAATCATGGTGTCTGAAGATGGGCAAAATCTAAACGAAACCGGTAGTCGTATCGCACAATAGTCTGCGAGCTTCTATTTATCGTCTATTCCCTTAGTACTGGGTGTACTTCGTACTTAGTACTTAGGCAACGGGTGTGGGTAACTATATACATATAAAAGATGGTAGGTAGCGCCACTCCGTTTTGCTTACAGAAGCTCAATCTGAAAACGGAGAAAAGGGATTGCGCGGTCTTAGGCGCATGCGCAAAACGAAACGACAAAATACTGCACAGGATAGCTGCAACCTGAAAATAAATGTACAAACACCAACTTGCTAAAGATAGGGTAAAGAAAACGAAGGTAAAGAAAAAAAACTTGGAAACTCGTATATTAACACAAGAAAAAAAATTAATAACAAAGCATTAATAATATAACATACACCCTGTATATGTGATAAGAAATCTGAAATTTCGCACAATTAAAAAATACAGGCTGTTTATAACTAAAATAAGCTAGAATATACATATATGAGTTCAAAAAAAAAATTAATTTAATATCAACAGTATTAAGAATATTACGTTAATAAAAAGAGAAAAAAAACTAAGAGACGCCAATAGTCTTGAATACAGATAATTAACAGGAATAAAAAGACTTCCTTACGGTATACCATACGAATCCCTTTACAAGATAAACAATAATTACAGCTAATAAAAAGTAAAAGATATTACTTATATCTCAGAATAATTTTTAAATTTTACACAAAAGTTTTAAAACAACAAAAGAAATAAATATAGTTTTTTGCTTTTACAAGTGACGGCCAAGATGCCAGATGTCCACAGATACAAAAAAAAAATAGAGAGAAGAAATTTTCACGATGCAAACTAAATTTAAAATCAATAGAATAATATTATTATGCTATGAATTACCAAGCAATTAAATTGCAACAAATTAGAATTTAGATTAACGTAGCAAAACCAAATTGCAAATTACAAATTGGCAATATCGATGCGACAATTCACATCAAGCTTTGATACAAAATAATACAAATCTGTATAAAAACAAATTCGTATCTGTATATACATGGACACAAAGCACGGATTTACCAGCGTTTGCTTCATCCACCAGACGCATGCGTTTCTGTCTCACGACTTTGTCAATGATGGGTTTACGAAGACAAACGGCTGTAGGTACACTTCGCGGTCATGTAGAAAATTTCGCCCTATCAGATCACACCAGGTAACCTCATGACATCTGACGGACAAAACCAACCACGCCGATGCAAAGTGCTTCTTCTCGAATAGCTACGCTATTACAAGAAAAGAAAAATACGCATACAGCCGTTTGTCTTTGTAAACCCATCATTGACAAAGTCGTGAGACAGAAACGCATGCGTCTGGTGGTTGAAGCAAACGCTGGTAAATGCGTGCTGTGTGTCCATGTATACAGGCCGATTCATTTTCGGCCCTCACCATGGGGATCTCGCTTATTATTGGAGATAGAGTATAGGTTTAAATTTGGCAAAGTTGTTAAATTTTGTGTTTGTTATAAATCCGTAAAGAAAATAGACCAGTGACAAATGACCTTCGTTATTTAAAAAAAAAACCGCGAAAACCCCATTATCTTCTTTTACCTGTAGCACCGACATTTGGCCTTGTAGAGAAAATATAAAAACACAACTTGTGGCCATTTCTAAACCTCTATCCAGTGGTGTACTCTAAATTTTATACGACGTTCCGTTTCTTTCTGCCCATCATCAACTACCTAATTTCTTATAGGCGCCATATTGGATTTAGACATCTTCAGAAAGAGTTTTTTTTTTTCTGATTTCAACCATGTACCACATGCTGACTAAAGTTTTTGACATTAGGTTTTATTTGAAAGAATAAATTATAAGATTAAATAAGGTAGCCATGGAATTTCAATCTGTCAAACATTTCATTTATTGTTCATTAATAATACAAAAATGTCATACACTAACGAAGAGAAACGAGATATGATAACTATTTTTTATTCTTCGAACCGAAATTCAACAGTAGCGAGTACAAGATATCTACAATTTTATTATATCCAGAACGACAACAGCCTCATCATACCATTTTTCTAGATCTCGACAGAAATTTGGTCGAGAATGGATCGTTTACTAATAATAGCGCGTAATGGTCAAGACAACAGGAATTTAAATGAAAATCAACAAGATATTTTACAAATGGTAAATTAAAAGCGTGTTTTCAAATTTCATGTTAATCTTGTATTTTTATAGATAAATAATAATCCATCAATTTCTACACGCGAAGTAGCGTCAGAATTAAATTTGTGCCAGTCCAGAGTTTGGAAAATTTACGTAAAAGTAGGTTTAAACCATACAAGATCCATGTTAGTCACTCTTTACTGCCTGGAGATAATTTGAGAAGGCTAGAATATTGTAATTGGTTAATGGGAAGGATAGAAAATGACGAAAATTTTTTAAGCAAAATCATCTGGTCAGATGAAACAAAATTTACAAATTCTGGAATGTTCAACAGAAATACGGAGCACTATTGGGCAGTACAAAATCCCCGACAAAACAGGGCTAGAAGACCACAACATCGTTTTGGAATAAACGTTTGGATGGGTATTTTGGCAAATCGTCTCTTAGGACCAGTTATGTATGAAGAACATTTAAATGGAGAAAGATATTTAAACATTTTACGTACATACGTATCTGACTATCTTGACGACAATATCCCATTAAATCAATTACAATATTTATGGTGGCAACAAGATGGCGCACCAGCACACAATGCAGATGTTGTTAGAAATTTCTTAAATCAAGACTTTGCAAACCGTTGGATTGGAAATAGGGGATGGCCTGCGAGATCACCTGATTTAAGTCCGCTAGATTTTTTTATGGGGATATGTTAAAAATAATATTTATAAAGTAGATGCGCCACAAAACATTGAAGAATTACGAGACAGACTTCAGAATGCCTTCGATGCAGTTCCTAGAAGAACTATACAAAGGGCAGTACAAAATGCCAGAAGGCGTGCCCAATTGTGCATTACCGAAGATGGCCAGATAATTGAACATTTACTGTAATTGTTTATTGTTTACTTTTCTATGTATTTTTATTAATGTTTTTGTTATCTTGCACTCGCTACTGTTGAATTTCGTACATGGTTGAAATTAGAAAAAAAAAACTCTTTCTGAAGATGTCTAAATTCAATATGGCGCCTATAAGAAATTAGATAGTTGATGATGGCCAGAAAGAAACGAAACGTCGTATAAAAATTTAGAGTACACCACTGGATAGAGGTTTAGAAATTGCCACAAGGATGTGTTTTTATTTTTTCTCTACAAGGCCAAATGTCGGTGCTACAGGTAAAAGAAGAAAATGGGGTTTTCGCGTTTTTTTTTTAAATAACGAAGGTCATTTGTCACAGGTCTATTTTCTTTACGGATTTATAACAAACACAAAATTTATACAACTTTGCCAAATTTAAACCTATACTCTATCTCCAATAATAAGAGAGATCCCCATGGTGAGGGCTGAAAATGAATCAGCCTGTATAACCAACGATATTTAACAACGACTTTAATGTTTTATCTATAATTACAGTATTATAATGTGCCACTAACATGAAAAATTTTCGTATGGATTTTAATATACCTACTAATTTTCATTGTAGTTTATTGGCGAATATTCAGGCCTGGAAAGTATTGTTAAAAGATATATACACTGTTGTAATAGTTGCTCTCTATAATAGCCTGTATACAGATACAAATTTGTTTTTATACAGATTTGTATTATTTTGTATCAAAGCTTGATGTGAATTGTCGCATCGATATTGCCAATTTGTAATTTGCAATTTGGTTTTGCTATATTACGCCACCTGGCGACGAGTTAGTGGACTCACAGTAATATGCGTATTTTTCTTTTCCTGTAATAGCGTAGCTATTCGAGAATAAGCACTTTGCATCGGCGTGGTTGGTTTTGTCCGTCTGATGTCATGAGGTTATCTGGTGTCATCTGATAGGGCGAAATTTGCTACATGACCGCGAAGTGTACCTACAGCCGTTTGTCTTCGTAAACCCATCATTGACAAAGTCGTGAGACAGAAACGCATGCGTCTGGTGGTTGAAGCAAACGCTGGTAAATGCGTGCTGTGTGTCCATGTATATACAGATACAAATTTGTTTTTATACAGATTTGTATTATTTTGTATTAGATTAACATGATTATTACAAAAGAACATATAAGTATAATATAAATTTATGTCCGCTACAATGATTCTAATTTGAATAGAAAACAAAATAATCTCGAAAGTTATTACTATATTACTATAAAATCTTCAAAACGGAGATTTAAAAGTTAAAAAAATTGATACCATAAAAGTATATACGAGTCTACGTTGTCCTAAATGGGTTCACAGTGGATGACGGTAACTAACGGTGATTTGTCGGTATTCGATTCGCTAATCAGATGAAGGTGTAGGTGTTCTGACTGCTACTGAAGGCGCCAATTTCCGTTTTCACGTACCAGAATTGCCAATCAAAGAACTTATTGCCTCGAAGTGGACAGCTTCTTGTAAAGTGATTTTAAAAACGATAAAATCTCGAAATCTATTGCAAATAGGTATGACGGCAAAATTTTAGTCAAAGTCAGAACACCAACGTATCTCCTGAAAAAGCAGCATAAACTAAATTAGGAAGGAAATGTATACTGGGACCAGAACTGAGAGAGCAATTGGTAGAATATATATTGAAAATGGAATCAAAATTTTACGGGCTTACAATGCGTGATTTGCTTCTTGCTTACCAATTAGCTTCTAGAAATAACATTAAAAATCCCTTCCCTCCATCAGGTTTAGCAGGAAGAGCGTGGATTGATCTATTTTTGAAACGGCATCCAAATTTATCAATAAGAAAGCCAACTGGTACATCATTTGCAAGAGCCTTTTGTGAAGAGAGTGTTATGGCTTTCCTTGATCTACTTGAAAAAGAGCTGGAAACGTTTCTTACTCCCCTTCAAATATTTACTTACAATGTGGATGAAAGGGGTCTAACAATTGTTCAAAGCAAGGTTTCATCAGTGATAGGTCTACGAGGTAAACGTCAGATTGCTTCATTAACTTCGGCGGAAAGAGGAGCTTTGGTTGCAATTATTTGCTGTATGAGCGCTGCCGGACATTTTGTGCCGCCCTTAATAATATTTCCAAAAAAAAATTAACATTCGGCTAGTAGAAGTTGCACATCCATCTGGGTGGTACAGACCCATATTTTTACGCAATGATTTAACCACTTTATTCAACACGCAAGACCAACAGAACAAAATCCTATTTTATTAATCCTTGATAGTCACTATAGCCACACACGCAATATAGAAGTTACAGACCCGGCTAGAGAAAATCATGTAGTCATTTTGTCTTTGCCTCCTCATTCATTCCACAAGCTCCAACCTCTGGACAAGTCATTAATGGGCCCATTAAAAATCTATTATAGCGAAGAAATTAGAATGTGGACCTGTCAAAACAACAGTGCTCGTAGTCCTTTCGATATTACGGAGTTCTTTGGCAGAGCATATCCAAAGGTTCAAACAGGCGAAGTTGTTGCGAACGGTTTTCGAACTACTGGTATTTTTCCTTATAATAGAAATATTTTAACTGAGTCTGACTTTTTAGCAGCAAAACAGGAAGCGGCCAAAAGAGGAGTTACAACCGATAGTAACGTAGCCGAATTTTCGCAAATTTCTTCTAGTGCTGTTACAAAAGAATTTGTTATTCAGTGCTAACCATCATTTTCTAAATCATCAGACACTACACCTGTAGATATTACACATACACATAATGACATCATTAGCTTAAATCAGACTTTATGTTCAACAACACCTTCAGCAGGCATCGTTCAAAAGCAAAATCAGAAAAATAGTTTCAATCAGGTGGCATATGTTTTACCTGTCGACATTTCTCCAATACCCAACTTAAAGCGAAAAAATTCTAATAAATGGCGGAAGGTTGGAGCTTCCTTGATTACTTCATCTCCTTACAAAGAAGAGCTTAACGAATCATTAAACAAAAAAGGCGAGAAAAATGCAAAAACGTCAATCACGAAAAGAAGATTCTCGGTAAAATCAAACTCGTTGGTACCGACGTTAGAAACGCTCAAAAAAGTGTGAAGTCAAAAGTTAAACGGCCACATTTGAAGAGGAAGTTATCATTTGATGAATCCGATGTTTTAAACGTTGATGTAGAACTGGATGATTCAGACAGCGATTTGGCAATTATACCAGGCCATTTAGAACCAAACGACACTGATGCAAACTGCATATTTTGTGGATACAAATTTTCAGCTAGTCCAAGGGCTGAACTATGGATACAGTGCTTGATGTGTTCCATGTGGGCACATAACGACTGGGCAGATGTCCAAAAAGATAACTGGTGTAAATAATGTATAAATATGATGTAGTTTTGAATTGTTGCTTAAACAAATAATACTTAGTTTTGGAAGTTGTCCATGTATTCCATATTTACACCATGTTTCTTTAAGTAGTGATTTTGCAGTTTCTTGGAAAAATTATTTTTTGTTAAAAAACATGTGAGACTGTCATAAATTGAAGCAAGCACTTTTGTTCTTTCAGTTAATGCTTTGCATGATTTGATTTTAATTATCCTTAACTATTAGAAATATATAAGAATTTAATGAAATGGTATTCCATATTTGCACCTTCTCCTCTATTTAGTTCGCCTGTACATTTCCAAGTAAATTAAAAATAATTTTCTTCTGTTTGGATCGATTATCAAAATCTATTATTATAAACAATGACTTTTTATGTTCGGTAATAATCTGACAATTCTCGAACATGCATATATTGTTATTCGGTAATTATTTTAATTATGTCAGGCGGATATAATAAATTATTGTTTCACTTATTTAATTGACATATATAATTAAAACAATAGGAAATAAAATTTTGTAAAGGTATACAAGGCACTTCCTTGAACAGGAAACGCATTGTGTAGTGTTAGTTCAGCGCCATGAAGTTATTCTATTTTACAGTTCATTTATTATTTCAAATTTTGGTAAGACAATATATTATACAAATCCTTTTATATAACATGCTACAATTAACCAAAAATTTAATAACGTGTGTAGGTTTTCCATGTGTGTGAAAATTATGCATCCGGTTCAGATGCTGCAGAGGACCATGAGCTGAAACAACGTGCACAAAGCGGTAGCGGCATAGGAGATTATTTCCAATCCATGCTAGATTGGGGGCAAAAAAATAGTAGCACCACAAACTCCAGCGAACCAAAGATGCATAAAAAAAAAATTGACAAAATTCCTGACTTGCAAAGCCCAGCTCCATTAAATAATATATTGAAGTGTTTACTTTGGATATTGGACTTACCCATTAGATTACTGAATAGTATTCTCGACCCGGAGATTCCGAAGCAATGTCCATTAAAACAAATATTGCAATTTATCAGTTGGATAACGGACATACCCAATAGATTATTGAATATTTTCGTCCCTGAGCTGCGAAAGCAATGTCCATTAAAGCAAATATTGCAATGTATCGGTTGGATAGTGGACGTGCCCAGCAGATTCCTGGATATTATCAACATGATCGTTAAAACTCATGTAGCAATATTTAAGCATATTCTTGATTTTGATTGTATAGTGAATATTCTCAAAATGCTACAAAATATATTAACTACGGGTAAAATATGACGTTCCTGATCGTTGGATTCAGTGCATGACAAAAACTGGGATGACAAGCTACTATTTAAATATCAAGTACGTTTATTTTTTATTCCTTTCATAAAACTACTCATTATTAATTACTTTAAGACATTTGAAAACGTTTTCCAATTACGATAACTTTTTTATCAACATAAAAATTCTTAAAAAAGGTTTGTAATCCCTTACCACAATTATTAATCGTATCCTAAAGACGTATTTCGACAACTAAGTTGTCATCATCAGTAGGTAAAAACCACTAATTAAAAAGTCGCACATGGGACACAGTAAAGGTAGAAAATCGCTCACACACCAACTACTTTTCACCGCGTCCACGTATAGACTGATATATAATATACGTGGTCTATACGTGGACGCGGTGAAAAGTAGTTGGTGTGTGAGCGGTTTTCTACCTTTACTGTGTCCCATGTGCGACTTTTTAATTAGTCATTTTACCTACTGATGATGACAACTTAGTTGACGAAATACGTATTTAGGATACGATTAATAATTGTGGTAAGGGGTTATATACCTTTTTTAAGTTTTTTACTTAACCACAGTCTCCAAAGAAAGAATTTTTATAAAAATTCTTGTTTATACATTCGTTACAAGCTGATCATTTTGTGCTCTCTATTCATCCTAGTTTCGTATTCTAACTTCACACTTGTGAATTATTTCTTCCTGTACATTCTTTTATAATTTACCAAACATTTCGTCGGCCTGTCCTTTCTTGTACTTACAAAACCTGTCTTCCATCTCATTTGTTATTTTCATATGCGTCATCCTCAAGAGTGTGTACCACTTCTAAGTAAAAAAGGAACTTTCATCACGATAATATGTCAAAAATTTTATACAAAAAACAGTTGCATTGCAAATGCGCGTTTTGAGATCGGTTATTCTCAAGTCGCGTAGTAAAGACTATAGAAGTTATAGTGGAATTATATTCACCATTTTAGATCTTTAGTATTAGACGGTAAAAAGTGTAAGCGCTTGAAAATCGCCTCCAATAAATCTCACTTCTACTGCGTCAGTGCTGTGGTCTCTATAAAAATCATTATTCTTCTCAGGGGAAGTTCAAATACCCTCATAGATTCTACCAGAGTGCTATCAACGTACATGAAGGCTAGTTTCTTCCACTATTTGAAATATGCTACACCAAAGATCGCTAACGACACCCTAGTCTTATAGGTGAATAATAATAATCACATTACCGAATAAAGAAGAAAATGTCTAGAAAATTAAGGGAGCTAACGAATTGATGTTATTTATTATTAAACCAATGCGCATTGCTAGATCCATTATTATTTTTACCAGCGACATGCTAGACTATCTTGATTGTGACAGATTGATTTTTACTAAGGTGAGGTACAATCAGCGATAGAGTCGATCAATCTAATTCTACTTACTGCCCGTAAGAAAATATTAATAAAAATTTACCATTTTTGTAAAAAATTAAATCTGTGGTAGACAACATCCTGACAAGCAAAATTTTGAAGTAGAAAAAAAAATTAAATTTATAATGCATTTAAATACGTGCCTAAAATACACATAGATGTATATCAATTTGTATTCTAAATATTAAAATCGGTAATTTAAAACATCCCAATAAAAAGCAAATAATAAAAAAATTATTTAGCAAAAATAATTTAATATTTAAATTACTACTATTTCATTGGTAATTGAATGGGAATTAACGGCTGTAATTGGTTTTATTCGATCAGTCATCCTCTACTAAGGTTCATTCCAGTAACATCCCACTGGTAGGTCCTTCTTCCCCGTATACAGTGTGTATAAGCCAAATGGAATAAATTCATTATTTCGGTTACTGTACATATTTATAAAAAATCCCGAAACATGTCATATTTAATTTATAAATTAACATTCTTCAACGTGAAAATGCGATCCCTACCTTCAACCCCCTTCGAATGACAGGTACAACCCCCATTTTTTTAAATGGGAAGTATAGGCTTGTGATATATCGTTGTAAAGGTCTCTTTATTCTCTATTCAAAAATGTTATAATTTTCATGTTTGTTGCAACAATTAAGATAGAATAAAATAAAATCATGTTGTTATCGAAATTCGCTACAATATACTCAAAAAATAAAATTTAATGCAAAATGTAAAGAAAAATTTAAAACGCCAGAAGAAAATATGAATGTCAATGAAGTAGATGCTCATTTGCGTTTATAAAGATTTAATACATACATCAAAGGCATCATTGCATTACTTACTTCCCGTTTAGGTCTTCATAATAAGAATGTGAGTAAAAACCATACCAATGTGCTTTTTAGATGGTATCCATTAAAAATACTTTAAAAAGTTTCCGTGGCAACATTAGTTTGTTTAAAACGCCTTAGTAAATTGCTTTGTATTTAAAAGTTGTCATTTAAATTGACAGTTTCATAATTTTAGTTTGAATTTCGTAAAATACAATTCTGGGAAATGGTTAGATTAACGGAAATGCATAAAATAACAGTCATACAAATGATTGGTTACGGAGATAGAACCCGAACACAACAAGAAGTAACCCGCCTATTTCATGAGAAATTTCTTGATTTACCGCCTATAGCTCAAGGAACAATAAGTAAGATAGAGAAGCAGTTTCGAGAGTTTGGTCATGTAAGGCAGATAAAAAAACCAGATGCCAATGCACTGAGTAATGAAATCAAAGTAGATGTGATGCTTGAGTTTATGGAAAACCCACATACATCGAGTAGACATGCATCCACTACATTAAATGTTAGCCATACATCGATAGTAAACATATTAAAAGAAAATAAAATGCATCCCTATAAAATGATATCTACTCAGGAGCTTATGGAAGACGATTTTGATAGAAGAACTTATTTTTGTGAGCGAATGATGGACATGCTGGATTGCAATATTATCAATTTAGAAGACGTTATGTTTTCTGATGAGTGCACTTTTTCTCTTAGCGGTCATGCTAATCGGCAAAATTGCCGCTACTGGTCTACGGAAAATCCTCACTGGATGAGGGAAGAACACACACAATACCCAGTAAAAGTTAATGTTTGGGCAGGTATTGTTGGAAACCATATCATTGGTCCCTTTTTCATTGATGGCAATTTGAATGGCGATTATTATTTGGCACTACTTCAAAATGATGTCATTCCAACTTTGGCAAATTTATATCCTGATCCAGGAAACCCTCAAGTTCCAATGAATACGATATGGTTTCAGCAGGATGGAGCACCACCACATTACCAACGCAATGTCCGGCAGTACCTCGATGCAATATTTCCCAATCGGTGGATAGGAAGGCGAGGATCGATAGAATGGCCAGCGCGATCACCTGATCTGACCTTACTTGATTTTTTTTTATGGGGCTATTTGAAGAGCATTGTGTACAAAACTAAACCTTTGGATTTAAATGACTTAAGAGAACGAATAACGCTTGCGATTAGGTCGATCACGCCTGATATGTTAAATAATGTTAGAAGACAGTTTTATTTAAGATTAGGATGTTGCCAAGACGTTCATGGTGAACATTTTGAACATCTACTTCATTGACATTCATATTTTTTTTTGGCGTTTGAAATTTTTCTTTACATTTTGCATTAAATTTTATTTTTTGAGTATATTGTAGCGAATTTCGATAACAATATGATTTTATTTTATTCTATCTTAATTGTTGCAACAAACATGAAAATTATAACATTTTTGAATAGAGAATAAAGAGACCTTTACAACGATATATCACAAGCCTATACTTCCCATTTAAAAAAATTGGGGGTTGTACCTGTTATTCGAAGGGGGTTGAAGGTAGGGATCGCATTTTCACGTTGAAGAATGTTAATTTATAAATTAAATATGACATGTTTCGGGATTTTTTATAAATATGTACAGTAACCGAAATAATGAATTTATTCCACATTGTATATATTTTATTAGTCTCTGTCGTTAAGCCACTCCTACTCCGTCAATATACCACTAATAAGAAGAGAAGTTCATTCAAGTAACGTCCCACCGGCGGCTGGCTCCTATAGTAAATATTTTGCCACCAGATAATCGTAAATCTTTCTGTCTATTTGTGACATAAAATTCTTATTTATGGTAAATAATAATGTGAGAAATAACCAGAAAGAGACCGTTTTACTATTGTCCAGTGGCAAAATATATACTATATATGGGGGGAGAGCCAGCCGCCGGTGGAATGTTACTTGAATGAACCTCTCCACTTATTAGTGGTAGGTTGCCCGAGTGGGAGTGGCTTAACGACGTAACTACCGCCAATGTGGATTAAGGCGACCATATAATCAAATCATGTCTCTAGCATTAGAATGCATAAGAAAATTCCAAGAAATGTTTTCGCTTAATGATTTTATAAAAAAAGTAGTCAACAGATCATTTCTTTAAGTTTTTTTTTGTTTGTTTTTATGGCTTTAAAATTAAATAAAAATATTTCTCTCTTAAAATACATTTTCAAGTAATTATTTTTTATTCCATATTTGAAATTTTTCACATAGAATATTGTTCTCTCTTTTTACTACCATTATGAAAAACTTTTTGGTAAAAAAGCAACTTGAATATATACATCTGTCCAGTCTTTTTATTTGTAAATAATTCCTGGAATTTTAATTTGAATCGTGTTACAAGTTTTTAGATTTTTTCTGCTTGCTAAATGATTGACAAAATATTTTCATTTTAAATGTATCTAATTATCCTAGACATAAGATATTATTTATCTTATGAAGCGAGAGAGCTTGGTCTTAAATTCCTTAAAATAAGCTTTTAAATAAATCAGATCTAGTTTGCGCTGTTAAATATTTTATTTTTCATTTGTATTTATATCTGTTATACGAAATAGGTATATAAATTAGCCCGTAATGCGATATAATATTAATATAATAAGCGGACGTTTTTTAACGCCCGCTTATAACAAATATACAAAAAGAGGTTCGTTTTAACTCTTTTTTTAACTCCCTTAATGTCAGCATATGTTGCTACGGTTGTCAGCTTAGTAGGTAGTTAGTATGTCAACCGAATATAAAAATAAGATTCAGCCTAGTACGCTTCCCTGTGGGACACCAGATAAAATAGGATATAGATCGGTGTAGGTGTTGTTTTGTTTCAAAAGACAGTATCTGTCAGTTAGGTAGGATTTTAGAAGTTGATAGCGAGGATGAGGCAAATATGCTTTCAGTTTGTAAAATAGTCCGTCAGATCACACCTTGTCGAAGACTTGGGATATGTCTACGAAGGCCGCGGAGCAATATTTTTTTGCTTCAATATCTCTGTTAATCTTCTTCACCAATCTATGGATCTGTTCTATAGTTTCATGATTATTTTTAAATCCGAACTGATGTTCTGGTATGATATTCCCTTCCTGTAAGATTTCTAATATTTTTTAACAGTTTTTTTTAATCTACACTTTTCTTAACTTAATAATAATAATATCTTTTATTTCAGGAGCAATTATCGAAATCAAATACAATGTACATACCAGAATTAAGATAGGGAAAATTATTTAATATATTTCTATGTATATACTGGGTTGGAATATTGTTGGAAATCGCTCTTTAAAATACGTATGCACTGTTGCAATATTTACCGACTATAGCAGAAATATAAATAAAAGTGGGAGCCGTGTGATACACTTGCAGAGACGGGACTCAGTAATAACCCTATTGCTAGTTATGGAGGACCACTTCAGACCTTAACTTGTACTTTATTGGTCGATTTAAATTTTACAATTTCTTTTTTCAATATTTATAAATTTTATTTGGCTTCCTTCTTATTTCCGTTATATTCTAAACTATATCTTTTAATAATATAGGTTGCTTAGGTAAACTAAGTGGGAAGTCAATAGAAAGCAAAAGCATATCACAGATCCGCATAGATAACGTATTATATATACCTATTACAAACGGCAACTGTGTTGGTCGTGTGTATAGGAAAAACGTTCATGCATAAATTCTTACCAAGCCGACATGTGGGAATATATGCACGATTTTGCATGTAAATACACGCACGTTAAAATTTAAAAAAAATTATTAATGTTATAACAGTAAATTTAGACACTTTAATAGTTGAGTTAATAGGAATAGTCCACTTATTAATTCTTATTGTTATATTTTATTGTATAAGCCGTGATGTTATTATTATTTATTTTCATGTTAATATTTAATTACAATAAAAATTATTTTAATTTTACAAACTTCTATTATTTATGATACCTATTATCAATATCCTCTTGTACAAAAAAGAAGAATGGCCAAAACATCTTGAAATTTAGGCCTGGGATACACATGCCACCTAGTAGTACAAAAACATGCTATTTTCGAGCAAATGCTACCTAGTAGCGGACAACTAGCAAATGTATTGACATGTTATCAGGCGCGGCTCGTGATGACGTATTTGGGAGGGCGCGGACAATTATTGCTTTTCTTTCACGGTGAGGAACAACACAGAGCTACTCAGAGCTTCCTTACCCGTGTTCCTTTGAAAAGTGTCCGAAACACAGAAGCGCTGAGATTCTCCTTTCCTTCACCCCTCGAACACCAGCCTTTGAGCGAGTGCTTGAAATACTCAAGAATTTTTAATGTTATGTTACCGATTTTATTTATTTTGTAAATTGAAATATTAAATTATCTGATTGTTTCATTTGAATATGTCGGAAGAATATTTAGATATTACAGATCCAGAAAATGGAAACATATATCCTCTTTTATTAAACAAAGAAGATCTTCGCAGGGCTCACACAGGTTGGTTGAAATTAGTAAAATATAATTATAACATATACAATATGATCATTTATATTTACCCTCTAGCAAGCCATGAAATTATTTCTTGAAAATATCGTGTTGGTAGTGACAAATAAAATACATCTGTCATTATGTGTATGTTCTGATAAATAAAACTTATCTGTCATTAATGTATTTATTAATTGACACTTAAAAATGTTTACAATAAATCATAAAGTTTTCATACTTTATCATACTTTAGGAATGGTGTAAAATTAGAAAATGGAGAATGGTCGTACTCCTTGCAGCCTTGTATAGAAGAATTTCGGGCAGAATTTACAAATTTTCCAACAACATATCACAGTTTGCGGCAATTAATTCAAAAGTCAGTGGTTAAATTCCGTGAAACAGGGTCTGTGTCTCGAAAACCAGGTGCCGGTAGACCACTAAAGCGGACAGTTGAAAATATAGCAGATGTTGAGGGACGAATAAATCAATCACCTAAGAAATCGATTCGTGAGCTTTCACAACAAACACAACTGTCATATGGGACCTGCCAGAGAATCCTTAAAAAAGACTTACAAAAATTTCCATACAAATTTCATTGCGTGCAAGAGCTTTTACCAATCGATCATGTAACCAGAGTTAATTACTGTCAGTGGTTCTTAGGTACGATTAATAACGATGACGTTCCTGACAAATCCTTCTGGTCCGATGAAGCATGGTTTCATTTATCAGGATATATAAATAAACAAACAATGCGCATCTGGTCTAGTGAAAATCCACGTGAAATTCTTGAAACACCCTTGCATTCACAAAAAATAGGCGTTTGGCTTGCTGTTTCTCGTAGACGGATTATTGGTCCAATATTATTTAATAATACGATAAATGCAGAACGATATCGTAATAATTTATTGCTACCATTTGTAAATCAATTACATGATGATGAGCTCTCCGCGAGGGATATTTCCAGCAAGATAATGCAACAGCCCTAAGACAAGAGAAACGATGGAATTATTGCATGAATTCTTTGATAATCGAATAGTAGACTTTCCACCACGATCTCCGGATTTAACAATTATGGACTATTTCATTTATCCACATCTAAAAAATAGAGTATTTACGAATCGTCCACATACAATTGAAGAACTTACTAATGCTATCCGAAATGTCTGTGAGGAAATTACACCACATAATTTAAGGAATGCCTTCAATAATATGAGACGAAGAGTTGCGCTATGCATAGAAAATGAAGGAGCTCACTTTGAACATTTATTGTAGCTGTTTTTATTATTAAACTTTTTATTTTTTCAACTGAAACGTTTGTATGTAATTATTTGTCAAAATGACAAAACCTAATCTGTCATCAGTATAAAATAACCTATATCACACACACGCTGCAAAATAAGTTAACTTAAATTATGGTACCAACTTAAGTTTAAAAAAGAAAAATGTCATTGCCTTCTAGAGGGTAGAAATATATGATCATATGGTATAATAAAAACATTTTTTACAGATAAACGGTATGCTGCCTCATTACTTTTTCATGGCAAGTGCAGCAAGAACATAATAAACTTTCAAACAGAAGAGCAGTCAAAAAGAGAGTAGTAGAAACTATTATAGAAGAACAATCCCAAAACGTCGCATATGAACAAAATAATGCAATGCCACATAAAATATGGACATATGCTGAAACAAAATTATTAATTTCAATAATGGGCTCACATATTCATGATTTGAATCACCCATTGAAACCTAAACATGTATATGAAAATATAGGAAATGAACTTGAAAGTAATGGTTACAGTGTAAATCCGCTTAATATAAAAAATACATGGAAAAGTTTAACACGCAGTTATAATAAAGCGAAGGACACTAATAGTCGCACAGGTCAAAGCCCTACCAGATTTATGTTTTTTGACTTATTAGATGAGCTTTTAGGCTCAAAACCAACAAATACTTCTACGAATAGCTTAGATTAATTATCAAGTAGTAGAGAAAATACTCCAGAATCAACATATACCTCATGTGATATGAATATTGACTCTGAGGTAGGCAGCAGTAAAGATGCTAATTGTACAGATGAAATTATTAACAAAAAACAAGAAAATATAAGAAACAAAAGAAAATTAAAACTTGAGTGGATGCAGATTAAGAAACATGAATATGAACAACGACAACAAAGGCATGAAGAAAAAGTATTGTTAGAAAAGAAGAAACTTGAAATGGAAGAAAGAAAATTAATACTCTTAGAAGAATATTTAAAGAATAAGTAATAATTTCACAGTTTTCTATGTAGTTTTGAATTTATCTTTAATAAATAAAAATACCAATATTGTTCTTGTATTTATTTGTACATTATTTACATACTTTTAACAATTTAAGTTTTGCTATTCATTGAAGGGAAGTTTAGGGTGACTGGTTGAAATCAATTGTTTCTGTCTCGATGAAATCATTTTCATTAATACATATATTATGTAAAACACAAGCAGACGTAATTAATTTTGCAGAAAGGGATATATCGATATTATCAAGTTTCCTTAATCTGCGGAAGCGTCCCTTTAATAATCTAAAGGCATTTTCAATGATAACTCTCTTAGAAGACAACCTTTGATTATATGTTTTCTGTTCAATTGTTAAGTGTCCATTGTCTTTATAAGGGGTTTTTACCCAATGTAAAGTAGGATATGCTGAATCTCCCAATAGAAAGCAATTACCCATAAATTGAGGATTTTCTTGCATTTTTGTGTAGATACCGGATTTTCTTAATACACGGGCATCATGCATTGATCCAGCTTCTCCGCAAAATACATTAAGAAATCTTTTTTCATGATCTACAATTCCCTGTAATATTATACTATGATAGCCCTTTCCATTACAGTATGCGTCTTGATCGTACTTTGGCCTCGGTATTTCAATATGACTGCCATCTATAACTCCTAAGATATTTCCCATATTATCTTTTTTTTTTAAATCCAGTTATGATAGTTTCTAGTCTTTCATCTGTAGGCCACTTTATAACATGCAGCTGTAGTAACAACAGAAATTTAATAACTCTTCTTAAACACCTATGAGCTGAACTGTAACTGACATCAAATAGATTTGCCACTTCACGAAATGTCTCTATATTGCTAAAGTACCAGAGTGCAAGTAAAAATTATTTTCTTGCACTAATTTTCTCTCTTCCATCAGAATGGGATGGCAAAATATTTGAATTTTTTAACATGTTAATAATTGTTTTCACTGTTAGTCTAGACATACGAAGGTGATGCTTGAATTCTTCGTCTGTATATTTATCTACAGTGTCCTCAACAAATCTACGAACTTTTGCGAGTTTTACTGGCGGTGGTTATACATTCTCTTCGGAAGTAGTCGAATCTGAATCAGAATATGTTGATGTAGACTCTTCTTCTGAACTCCAAGTATCAAAAGAACTTAATAGCACACTCTAAAATAAATAAACACATGCTAAATTGTGAATCTGATTTAAATATTCTTTATCTAATTTTGACACATAAAATGACACTTTTCAAAACTGTATGACGTTAGGAAACGGTTTACTTTTCGTAACTAGTTACGAAAAGTAAAATATTTCGTAACTAGTGTTGAAAAGTTCATTTCATCACTAGTTACGAAATATTTTGAAAAAATCATTTCATCTCAAGTTAATAAAGGGGAACGTTAAATGACACAAACTGGTTAAATTTTTATTTTATGCATTATAAACATTTATGACACAATGTGAACAATTGGTGAGGTTAATTCCTGCACACGTAGAATTCATGGCAGGTACTCTGATGTTATGATGCAAAACGGAATGTGCATTTGAGCTTGATTCACCAAGAATATCATTGGCAATCCTTTTCTTATTTTCTATATAATTCTCTACATAGCACTCAGCTACAGTATTGGACTTCCAGCCTCCATGTCGTTTAACCTTAAAAATATCCGCACCAGAATCTGCCAAAAAGGTAGCCGATGACCTTCTGAAGCAGTGTCCGGTAAATAAGAAGCGATTTGGTAGTTTCAAAAACTGAGCAATTCTTTTCGGTAGATTACCGATTGTATTAATGCCAACTGGCTGTGCCCTGCATTTACCATTATTATATTTGACGAAAAACCTATCGTGATTAACGTTTTGTGGACGCAAAGAAATATATTTTCTAATAAGATCAAGAAAATTTTGCCCTTCAATATTTCCTTCTGTGATCACAAACTCGCGCGTTACTTTTGTCTTTGTATTAGGGATTTTTATTACAAAATGAGAAAACTCGTCTAAAATATCCCCCACACGTAGAAAAGTTAGCTCACTTTTTCGACAAGCACCAGCTATTCCAACGATCAATGCGACCTTTGTCATTAAATATGTTTTATCCTCAGCTTCTGTCATAAACCGGGAGACGTTTTCCTTTGACAAAATATTAGACTTTTTTGCATGGTATCCCTCTGACTGCCTCTTTAGAAATGCATGTAAACTGGCATATTTTGCAATATCAATATTCTTCTTCAAAGACAATTCACTTCGTAACATGGAATAAAGAGTCCAGAGTGTTGAAGCTTTTTGATTCTTTCTTCCCTCGAAATAGGCTAATAAAACCTTCTCATTAACACATTTAATTTTTTTGTCTTTAAGCGACTTCCCAAATTTTTCATAAGCCAAATCGTACTGGGCTTTCGACTTTTGTGGAATCACAGTCGATAATGCACTTTGTGCAGCCTCTTCTATATCGCTTGGTAGTCCACCTGAATCTGAATCCGACATTTTTACTCGTACAATGCACCGAAATATTTACCTAATAAAAGTAAATACTTATACTTAAATTAACAAACACCTGTCAAGTCAAATGAATTATTATCAATAGCATGAAAACTGTCACTAATTATTTAATACGACTTATGACGTTTAATGTCAGATCAACTGGAAAATTATAAATCTATGTTTTGGTCAAAATTAGATAAAATCTTGTATGAAACACGTTATGAAATGTTATTTTGTGTAACTCATGTCATTTTGCAGGATCTCGCTCGCTACGCTCGCTCGTCCTGCAAACATTCCATTTCGTTACACAAAATAACCCATTTCATAACTGGTTACATAAATAGCTATTACATACCTTTATCTGAAACTCTGACTTTATAGTTGCTTTAGACACGACATGTGAAACGTAACCATGTTTGTGGTTGTGTATAGTGTACCGATTATTTACATGTTCCTTTCATACGATGGTGAGTAGCTCCCGCACATAAAACACCAGGGTTTCATATACTCGAAAGGAAAGCGCTAAATGATGCGAGCGCCTCGTGTGTTTTCGGTGTTTATTAAGTAAACGCTACGAGAATACACGAAGCACTCGCATCATTGTACGCGCCCTCCCAAATACGTCATCACGAGCCGCACCTGCATGTTATAGATAAAGTAGGGACGCGATAGCTAGCGTTGCACGTCATCAATGAAGTATACATGATGCCATATCTATATTAGCCCATTTGAAAACATTTTAAATGCAATATGTATTAAAAAGTCGTTAGTTTATTTGTTTTACATATAGTAGCACTACTTGGTTATAATTTATTACATTTTTGATAAAACAACACATGTTTCGAGTTGATTATGATTTTACAGTTTGTGAATATTTTTAACGAGGTGAATACAAGTATGCGACGTAGCCGATGTCAATTCATCAGTCATTGTCAATCTTGTTATTGTGTGTCACCTAACCTGTATTTTTTCTTCCTTGTTGTATTTCGTGTTTTTTTGCCTCCGTTTATTTGTCTGATATTTAAAAACAGTTTTTTTTTAATTATAGGTGCGTATTATTATTATCGCAATGCCTAAATCCTTTTGTAAGCAATCGAAGCAATTAATTGCTTCACTAATAACCTTTTTTGAGAGGGAACGCGATGAAGGAGGTCCTTTCATACCATTTAACGCTGTTCAAGAGGTACGTACATGTGTTTGGCAATCACTATAATGCAAAAATTACATATTTCCTTAACATTTCAGAGAGTTGCTGCAGCATTAAATATACATGTGTCTACAATTTCAAAAATATCGCAGTGCATGAAGGCAAATCAACCTCTCACCAGTCCAGTGAAAACAAGGAAGAAACCAAAACCTATTCGCGATCTAGAACCTGGCACAGAAACATCGATACGTGATGTCATTTATGAAATGTATCGTACTAGTAAGCATATAGATATACAAGTACTACTTGAACGGTTATAAATATGATATATTTTCAGAACAGCATATTACTCGGAGATCTTTCAATACAACTCCTAAAGGAACGAAATATTTTTAATGGAAGCTTAACATCACTAGGTTTAGTTCTAAAAAATATCGGTTTCAAATGGAGGAAAGATGATCCCCGTAGAGGTCTAGTGGAACTGCCAAGCATTGTTATAGCACGGGTAGACTTTTTACAACAATATGTTCACAATATGAAGAAAAATTGGAAATTGGTGTACCTCGATGAAACATGGATTTTGAAAATGGTTCTGTAAATTGGTCATGGCAAAACAAAAATGTTGAGACAGTTAAGAAAGTAAAAAGTGATGGTAAACGGTTAGCATATAGATACTGTAATTAATAACAATTACTACATATTTACTTTTTTAGATATATTGTAGTGCATGCTGGTAACATGGATGGTTTTATTCCTGGAGCTTCGCTTATATTTTCATGAAGCACAAGAAATCCTGATTACCATGGTGAAATGAATAAAGGAAACTTTTTAACCTGGTTTGAAAACCAATTACTAAAAAATTTAGAGCACCCATCCATGATAGTAATGGATAATGCAAGCTATCATTCTACTGTGGTGAATAAATCACCAACTTCTAGTTGGTAGAAGGGTGATATATAAGCATGGCTACATGACCAAGGTATTACCTTTGAAGACAATTTATTGAAACCACAATTACTACAGTTAGCTTTATTGTAAGTATAATAGAGGAATACAATTAAACATACAGAAAAGGAAATACAAATATGGTGGGACAGAGAAGTGGGCTTTGATAGGGATGAGGAACAGCAATTCATAATCAACTTAAATGACGATTCTGATACAGATGAATGGGATGATGATGACGATGACGATGTAGACTGTGAAATGTTAAACAAAATCACATGTAAAACATTTTTCTTAATACAATTTATAAAATTTTATCAAATGTATACACCTTGTATTAGTAATGTACACATTTAAATTCATTCTGTAACATCATAAATTTACCCAGTTAAGTTTATTATAAACTTTATGGCAAAAATTATCTGAGTTTTTATTATAGTATTTACATCAGTATTTTTAACTTGAAAGCAGATTTTGTGTAGCATGTATGTCAAAAGCTAAGCATATTATGGCAAAAGCTACAAGAAATTTATAGTAACAAACTATAAAGTTTCATAATCTAAATACCTGACAAATTTGCTCATAGATGAGCTTTTTCATTCAACCGAGCTTAAATGGTGATTTTAACGTTCCTTAACATATTCGAACTGTTGTTTCAGTAATAAATAATATAATCACTGAATATTTTTAATCCTTTGTAGCTAAACAATAAATTCAAGTACACCATAGATCATAAAATGTAAAACACTAATTGACATTGGTGTAAATAATATTTTGCGCTTAATTAAAAATATTTTCAGAATACATTTGACATACATTTGACATGTAGATGACGTTAAATTACTTATTTAAATGTCCAAAGGATTGCGATTTTTTTAAAAAAATTGTACTTTATTAGTCTGCATAAGATTGATAACATTTATAGGTTTTGGATTTCGCTGTTCGCTTCTACTTCTAACAGGCGCGGCTCGTGATGACGTATTTGGGAGTGCATGTACAATGATGCGAGTGCTTCGTGTATTCTCGTGTACTACCTGTAGCGTTTTCTTAGTAAACACCGAAAACACACGAGGCACTAATACGTCATCACGAGCCGCGCCTGACTTCTAACCTTACATTTGACATAATACATATGATCAATTTGCGGTTGTCAATTATAAATCGATCGATACGGCAATATTGCCCGGCTGAGACGTCAATGTTGATTAACGACGCACTTCGCTAGCTATCGCGTCCCGCCTATAATAAACAAGCGTATTATAAAATTTTTAAACCTAAAGATGGTCAAACCGAAAGAAAATTTTCCGAGATGAGATAATAAAAAATTGGCAAGGGTTACCTTATGATAGAATATTTCAGGATTTTAGTCAGCAAAATCCTCTTAATATTAAAACTAAAATACTATTCAAAAAAAGAATACACCAAAGATAACAAAATTACATTTTATTAAAGAAAAACCATCGTAACATAATAATTACAACTTCATTTAAATAAAATAATATCCATATCTACAACTGAAAGAAGTACAAACAGTTAAAACCCAAGAAAGGAACCAAAATATACACTAACCGGCTAATAAGCATAACACCCGAACAGAATCTACAGACATTGAGATTCTACCAACCAACTGAAGGAAGATTTTCAATAATAGGTTTGAATTACTAAAAAAGTGCTCAATAAATAAAAACAAGTAGAATAACAAAACATAAAAAAGGATTTAGTTGAAATTTTTGGAAATATAACTATAAATTTTGAAATTTGTAAAATAAAGCAAAATACAATGAGATAACATTTACTGAAAGGATGCAAATCTTCAATAACAGTAATACAACATTAAATACAGCATCAACTCAAAAATAAACTAAAATTTTGTAAAATTAAAAAATTTTGACAAATATATAAAAATGTGTAATATACAAATATTAATTAAAATAATTACATGAATAGTAATAGTAAAAATAGGACTAATTTTCAATACTATTAACATCAAAATTCAAAAAGGCATTTGAAAAACCAAGAAGAAGAGGTGATGGAAATTTCGTAAGGCTTTTGTCTCAGTAGGTATGTTATAAAAGCCAGAAACCAAAAAAAAATAGGGGAACTGTGTGTTTTGATGATGATAAAATAATACGTACTTCGTATTAGTAAACAAAAAAAATAATAAGTACTTCGTATTAGTGAAAATGAATAAGATACTGTCAACCACGAATCGAAGAGGTTAAGTAAATATAAACAGCCATTTACGAAGTTAGGTACTCCCCAAGGATTGTATAAGAACATAGGATAGCCAGATCCCTATACCGGCAGTGTTGTTTCAAATCGAGCCGTGACTCCGCCTCCTGTGACGTCACAAACGGACCAGTCGCACCGATAAATAGTTGAGGTCTTGGGTTGCTCGAGTTAAAGTAAAGTGTTTTAATTTAGTTTTCGCCGTTACCCTTTGTAAATTAGCGACTGAAATGCCGGGACGTCGTTGTGCGGTAGTTGGCTGTAATAACAATCGTATTTCTACGAAAATTACCAATAGAGAAATAAATCGTTTATCACAACTTTTCAAAGGCGACAAACTTCGCATCCGATACTGTCCGTAAAGAATGGATAAGGCGCTGCAAACGAGCAGATAAGTGGAATCCAAATACTAGCCAAATTTGCTCAATCCACTTTAATGCAAACGATTATGAACGTGATATGCGGAACGAATTATTAGGTAATAAATGTATTTATACGTTATGAGATAAATTATTCTAATACATAGTAATTATTGCTAGGGTTACCTGTACGAAAACAGCTTAAATACACTGCTGTGTCTAGTGTAAATCTTCCACAAATGTCCAAAGATATAAAGAAAGTTGCGACAAGAAGAAGTAAATAGATTGATTGCCGAACAATCGATAGCTTCATGTTTAGCGGCAAGTGAGCTGTCAACAGCGTCTTCAACAGCAGAATTTAAAACCGATAAGCCTTTAACTGTCCCAGCAGAAAATATATTATCTAAACAATATGCGGAGCTTCGTGAAAGTCACACTAAATTATCTACAGAGATGGAAATTATGAAACGCAAATTGAATTTGCAGAGAAAACAACTTTTATACTACAGAAGAAAGAACAAGCAAGATAAACCTGCACAAAAACAGGAAACGGTAAAATACTGAGAAAACTCTTAACAGAAAATCAAATTTCTATTCTTCTAAACAAAAAGAAACGCGTTAATTGGACTACTGAAGAGATTGCGGTTGCTTTTACTATTCGTTACTTCAGCAAGAAATGCTATATATTTTTGCGAACTAAACTTAATTTTCCGTTGCCAGCGTTGTCATCTTTGAGAAAGTGGGCATCAAAAATCAGAATAACGCCAGGAGTTCTAGAAGATGTACTAACTTTTCTAAAGGTAGCAGGAGAAAATATGTCTGCAAGAGAGAAAACTGTAGTCATTTCTTTTGATGAAGTCAAAGTTAAAACCACTTTAGAGTATTGTGTTGGTGAAGATCAGGTGCTAGGTCCTTACAATTTAAAGCAAGTCTGTATGGTTAGAAGCTTATTTTCTACTTGGAAACAGCCTATCTATCTAGACTTTGACAAAAAGATGACAAAGGATGTGTTAATGGATCTGATCACCCAATTGCATAAAATATCATATAACTGTGTTGCAATTGTAAGTGATTGCGGAAGCAGTAATGTTGGTCTCTGGAAAGCGTTGTCCGTTGACATAAATAAGACATATTTCGAGCATCCGCAAACCAAGAAAAATGTTTACATTTTCGCAGATGCTCCCCATTTACTGAAACTTCTCCGTAATTGGTTTTTGGACACAGGATTTATATTGAGAAGTGTTGGAAAGAAAGAGATAAGAAAAGAACCTTTAGAAAGTTTGATAGAATTAACCAATGTAGAAGTAAATTCAAGTTATAAAATTTCTGAAAAGCATATTACAGTTGAAAAGAGTAAAAGACAAAATGTAAGACTAGCGGCTGAATTGTTATCACATAAGACCTCCCAGGCATTATTACGATACAAACCAGGCCTTGATAAAAAACTTGCTAAAGATGTCGGAATGTTCGTAGACAATATTAATTCTTGGTTTGATATTTTTAATAGCCATGTGAATAGATCTCCTGGCCCTGACCCTATGAAAGCCCCTTTTGGAATTTATTTACAGGACCAAGAACAACACTTAAATAAAGTTAGAGATTTAATATTTGACGTGAGAGCTGAAGGAAAAAACCTTTTGCAAATTTTTCAGAAAGGAATAATAATTTCTATAGAATCGTTGAAACTACTTTTACGAGATATGAAGACCGAATTTGAAGATGTACATTATATATGTACTCATAAACTTAATCAGGATTGTTTGGAGAATTTTTTCTTCCAGCTTAGATGTCGAGGGCCGAATGAACATCCATCTCCATTGGAAGCCATCAAAAGAATAAGAATGATTATTCTTGGGAAGAATCCTGGTATTTTAGAAGCACAGGTACATAAAATGTGTTTATTAATTCTTTACATATTCCTTGTATTATATAGGTACCTATCTACATAGCTATACTTTTTTTAAAGGTGAACACACAAGAAGCTGTTCCTGAAGAATATATAGTGGCCACAGTTTTGGAACAAGCGAAAGTTTCACTTGAATTACCGGAAGAGAAGTTTGACAGCAATGCAACTCAAAGTAGCAATGGAAGCTCGTTTTCATCATCAGGGATTTCAGAAATGTCTGATGCAAAATCACCAGAAACAACGGACGATGCATTTGAGTACATTGCTGGTTTTATAGCGAAGAAATTTAAAAACAGTCATCCCCAACTCGGCGATTATACTTATAAAATTAAAGCCGATCACGCCTACAATTTACCCTCATGGTACAACAGCTCTCTTTTGGTGGTCTTATTAACCCCTCAACAGATTTCTTAAGTACCATTAAACAGTGGAACAAATATTTTGAGATATATTATGGCGATAATAAACTGCGGAAAGAAACACTGGTTGTTAAAAGACTAGCTTTAAAAATTAAAAAGCGAGAAAATTTGTGCTTTGTTATTATAAAATTGTTTTGTAAATTAAGAACTGTTATCCGTATGAATTATTTAAATACAAAAAGAACCCTTGACAATGCTAAAAAATCGAGTAAACGTAAGCTTTCTACTAATACACCGTCAGACACTCAACGAACACTAGCTAAAGAAATGCGAAAAACCACTACTTGATTCGTTTTTATTTAATTACTGTTTAATAAAACATTGCTATATACTGACTCTTTTAATTGAAAAATATATATTTTTTGCTATGTATAGAGAATACATGCTCATCGGCTTTCTTTATTTATGTTTATGTACCTAATAAATGTGTTTATTTGAAGTTGGAAAGGTTTTTTTTTTTTAATTATAAACCGAATTATAACCTTATGGGAATAAAAACGTGTATTATATTTATAACAGTAGACTGACGGATATGTTATTATCAAATGAAATAATATATACCATAATAATAGCACTAATATAACTCGATAATTAATTGTTGTAGTAGCTAAACACATTTTATAAGGTGCTTTACAGTAGTGAACGCGTTCAACCTGGTCCGTTTGTGACGTCATGGCTCCCCACTACGCGGCGAAAATATTGCGGGATCGAGCAATCCTATGTTCTTATACAATCCTTGGGTACTCCCTAAAAGAGATAACCACAGATATTAAATGAAAAAGGAAAATTACCACATATCATCAAGAAAATTCAGGTCATATAAATGGCAATAATAATATCCCCTGTTTCTTAAATATTGCATTAATATGAAAATTAATTGTCAATTAATCAATTAAATTCAAAATTAAACCTCAAAATAAAAAGAGTCACTAAATTTCAAACACATTATCTGTTCTTTCTTCTCGTTGATCGACGATCCACGAATCTAATTTAAAAATACAAGTTAGAAAACAAAATTTGCTAAAAAGTAAAACATAATTCACTGAGAGGAACGAGTCCATGTGCCCACAACGAAGAGCTAGTCGAGGAAGAACTTAAAGAACACCACGCCCACTTTTATTTATCCTATTTAAAATACCAATCAAATAGTATATAATATATTTTGTTAAAAATAGAGAAATTTCTACAGAAAAAGTATTAAAGTTTTATTTATTTCTAGATTAGAAATAAGATATTATATTATTTAAAAGTAATTATAAAACCCCAGCAAGGGAAGGACATTCACACATAATAGTATACTAAAAGAGCATGCTAGTTAAAAGCGCGCTACCAGATCGCACGACGGTCTATTTTTGTGCTAGTAAACATACTAGATGTGAATGAGAGCATGCTTATAAGCAAGTGTGAACGTGTTTACCGAAAACAAGCTTGCTACTAAAATGCTAGTTTTATGTCTGTGCCGCGATTGAGACATAATAATGAGGTTTTACTCACTCGTGTATGTTTCAATTATTCTGTTAGATTTTTCTATTCTCAATAATTGTAGCTTATCCCTCAGCTACAATTATTGAGAATAGAAAAATCTAACAGAATAATTGAAACATACATGAGTGGGTAAAACCTCACCAGTTTTGTATAATACAGAAGTATTTTTTATTAAAAATACTTTTGTATAAAATATTATTAAAAATCTGGTGTGAACAACACAAATACAAGTTCAATATTAATATTTTTTGAACGTGTCCAAACATATACCTCCCCAGAGACGCAGATACGTATTTCATCTTTCTACAGATTCGTCAGTACGCCCCTGCTGGAGAAAGGATATTTTTAGACATATTCACAAAAAAAAGAACGACTTTGCTATCTCACAGAAATTATTAAGACCGAGCGTAGAAGTACATACAGCGCTGCATATTGTCAGACTGCCGAAGTACTCTCGCTTTGTTTATATAACTAATGCAGAACTAACGAAGTTTTTCTATAGGTAGCACTGCCTTGTCTCTAGAAAATGTATTTTGTTTGTGTCTTCACTCACTTTTTTGCTTGTTAATGTGTGTTATTTTTGTTATCTCATATGACAAAATATTTTCTCAGTTTTGAAATTTATTTTGTTTTCCAAACTTTTGGCAAGAAGCTCCATGAATTTATATATATAATTGGTATAATTCCAAAAACTATTTACAAAACTAATAATGCTCAATCATTAACAATTTTGAATTTAGTTTTATTAATTGCTGGTAAATGTGGGCATCTTTCATTAAAAAGTCATGTTCTTTCAATAATTTGAAGAGATTCACCATTAATGTAAAATAAACTCAAAATATCTTTATTAGAATAAATATTTATTGGTCATGCATATTTGTGAACAACATACAGCCAATTAGACACGAAATACACTTGATGACAATTTTGACAGATCAGATTTATTTTTCAAGGCTTACTACAACGATTTTTCTTGATAATACTGAATTTAGAAAATAATCAATAATAACTCTAAAACTATGAGAGATAGACATAGGGAAACATATACCTGTACGATGCAAAATGTTTATCTACTTGCCATGGCGTGCTCATCTACAGGTGTTCTATTTAAAAAAATCGATTTTTCTTAAATTAAAATTACTTAAATAATCAGTAAATTTCCAACACCCTATAAGAGATTTCTTAAATGTTTCGACATTACTCGGAATCTTATACCTTTTGCTGTCTCCAGTAGAAAAATGACGTAGTTTAGATCAAATACGCCTGAGATATATGGTTTTGAAAAGTACATTGAAAAAAGAAAAAATTTCGCAAAAATCAAAATAATTCAAAAACAGTTAATTTTTTGCTACAGAAACTTTACTATAAAGTGTTATAGTACTTTAGAAGGAATCTAAAAAAAGCATTAAAAAGTATATCATTCCATTTAAAATATCAAAGTTGGCTATGACTTCCGGTATAACCGAAAGTGGTTCATGGGTGTAAATATTTTATTTTAACACATCAAGTATCAAGATTACATGCCACAAATTTTAAAAAGTGTCCTAAGGCATTAACATAAAAGACTTCTAACGAACGGGCTACGTGAAAAACCCTGTATATATATATATATATATATATATATATATATATATATATATATTGTAGAAAGGCGAACGGGCCTTATAATAAATACAAAGCCTAATAATAAAATATAGTGAAGCTGGTAAGGTAATTTTTAAAAATAAAATAAAAATATCTATTGATATAATTTCAAATATGGCATACAGATGAAGTTGTTTAAAATATTGTCTCTGTTACATGCGTATAATTCAAATAATAAATAATCGTACATAAAACGAAGTATACTTAACCTCAACAGCTTTTTATTTGTATACCTTTTCATTGCTTAATTTCTTGTGGGCTATAATTTATGTTAAATGTCCGGCTTATAGAACAATGAGACTCTTAGTTTTGTGCTTTATAAATACACTTACGATGTAGGTTCGGTACTCGACAGAAATACGTGTTAAATAATAGTGAACAAGATAATAAATGATGGTATATTTAAAATGCAATATCTACAAAATGAAACGAGAGAATCAAAGAATAATGTAAATGGTTTTATTGATGTATTGATTAGCAGGTAAGTGATTAATATAAGAATAGGAATAATATTTATTTGAAACAAGTCATGTGATAATATGAATACCATAAATTCTTAGGTTAAGTTACGATTCATTACGATAATGAATTAATTGTATTTATCTACTTAAACTATTATTTTTTAAAAAGTATTATAAGCAGAGGAACTGTATTCTTCGACTTTTTATAAACGAATTCTTATTCTAAATGTACCTATAAGGCATATCTTTCTTAATATCTATAATAGTAGTTTTTCTTTATGAATTTAACTTATTCAACATTTCAAAATTTTTAGGAGATATAAATCATACTTACATTGGAAATAGACGGGATTCGGGCAGTCAGGAGTATTCTTGTAATTCCAACGTTCAAGATACAGGTTTTTGTAGCGGGTAATCTAATGGCGTCACCGCTTAGCTTCGGTTTGGCTGGATGTTGTCCCCGGTGAAATGCAAGTTTCGGTTAATAAGGAACTGGATGATGTATGGATACGCAAACTACGTCAAAAGGTGCTGGATAAACAGGTGATATTTTTATATGTTCGTAGTATAGTTTTTCTAATTTATTTAATGATTTTTCTTCTTATTTCCAGAGCGGCACTTAATAATACGTCGGCGTCTTTTTGGGTATTCTTACAACATCACGCTAACTATCGTTTGTTTAGAATCCTAACTTCTTATTCGTCTAATTTGTACGTTTTAATATAATCTCGCTAATAATTTTAGTGAAAATGATAATTTAATTACTCCAACCATATAGATATCTTACAAAAATTATATATTTTTTATTATAGTAAATAAATAATTGTCATGTGAATGTTAGTAATTTGATATTATGCTAATTTTTGATTGGGATATTTCCCGCTGTATTTAGTTTGAAAAAAAGTACAGTTTTCTCTAAAGATTATGTGTCATTTATTATTGATCAATTAAGTTTAAATGTTTTCGGTTGTACATAATATTGAAATAAAATTACTAAAGCGAATGAAAAGATATAAATAAATAAATATGAGAATTAATTTTTAACGCGAAATTAACTTTATTGATATGACAGATGAAGAATTCAGTTCCAAAATTATCTTAATTTCTAATATTTACATACTAACTAAGATGATCTGTATTTTACAAAACTAGGGCATTCTTATGCGTAACCTTGCCCTACTACATTATATATATATACAGTGGAACTTCTCTTACTCGAACTTCTAAAACTCGACTTATTCCGTAAGTCGAATATTTTTGGCGAACAATGAAGTTTGAATATTATTATATAGTATTTTTGTCTCCCTAACTCGACTTTCTATTTCTCGACTTTTTCTATTACTCGACATAATATGCTAACACGTAGGTACATCTAACTCGACATTTTCGGGGAATTACGGAATTATCTCTTGGAATCAGCAATATGAACAGGCAGAAACGTATGCTGGGTGCTTTCGGAAGTGCAGTTGTGTAGTACGCGTGACAAAGTGTACGGTAAATATGTCGAAGCGAAATTTAAAGTGTTTAACATTGAATGAAAAAATAAAATTAATAGCAGAGCTGGAAAAGGGGGAAAAGAAGAAGAAAGACATTGCGGAACAATTTGGGATCCCTCATAATACGCTATCGACAATTTTAAAAAATAAGGACAAACTTTTGGAAAGAAAAAATGATACGTTTAACAATAAACGGAAAATGCTTAAAGCTTGTGTTAACGATGATATTGACGAAGCAATCTTCAAGTGGGTTACTACCGCACGTGCTAAAAATATTCCTCTTTCGGGGAGTTTAATTAGAGAAAAAGCGAAAGAATTTGCCGCTGCCTTGGGACGGGCGGAATTTTCAACTAGTATAAGCTGGTTGAATAAGTTCAAGAATCGACATAATATCGTCCAAATGTCACTGTGCGGTGAAAGTGGTTCTGCAGATTTTCAATGTGGTGAAGAATAGCAGAAAAATTTTTTACCGACTTTAATTAGCCAGTATGACAAAAATAATATTTTCAATGCTGATGAGACGGGGCTTTTCTTCAAATGCTTGCCCAACAAAACCCTTGCACTTAAAGGACAAAAACGCTTTGGTGGTAAAAACAGCAAGGAAAGAGTAAGGTTATGGTTGAGAGTAACATGAGTGGTTTTGAAAAGCTAAAATTGCTTGTTATTGGAAAAACAAAACACCCACGTTGTTTTAAGGGTATAAAGTCACTGGAAGTGGATTACGAATATAACAGAAAAGCGTGGATGACAAGTGAGATTTATGAAAAGTTGTTATTAAAGCTTGATAAGCAGTTTGCAGTCCAGAATAGAAAAGTCTTGCTGTTCGTTGACAACTGTCCGGCGCACCCCAAAACCGTAGCAGGAAAGCTGAAGAATATTAAATTGGAGTATTTTCCTCCTAATCTAACCTCAATCTTACAACCGGTGGACCAGGGAATTATAAAAAATCTAAAGCAACATTACAGAAAACGGATTATTATGAAAATTTTGGCTCATTTGGAAGAGCCAACATTTACTTCAAATGTTTCTTTACTTGATGCAATTAAAGATCTAAACAAAGCATGGAATAACGACGTAAAGACGCAAACAACTGCAAATTGCTTCAGAAAGGCGGGCTTTGGTAAAGATGATTTAGTGCAGGATGCTAACCACTGGGATGAAGGTGATATCCTTCCACTGTCTGAATTAAAAAATTGGTGGGTCTTATACAGAACTGCAATAAACACAAATGATGTGAATATGAGGAGTATGTTGATGTTGATCATGATGTGTCAACAATGGATTTCCCAAGTGATGAAGACATTTTAGAAAGTGTAATACAGCACCTTGCTCCTAATGAAATAGGTAAGTTTACCCATCCATGTTTTCTATGTTCCAAGATGCCAAATTTTATTATTATCTTAGATACAGATGAAGACGAAGATACTAATGAAAACCAGACTGATACAACTGGCATACCTACACTCAACGAAGCGTTTTCTGCCATCGAAAAATTAAGAAGATTTGTTTCATCTAGGGAGAATGTGCCGTATGCATTGCATGGTTCCTTAAATTTACTAGAAGATTTTACGAGTATAACGAATGAAAAATGCACCAGTGTAACTCAAAAAAAAAATACTGATTTTTTCAATAAAAATTTGATGCAGTTTTTTTGACGTTTTAATGAATTTTCTAAGTTACTAATATGTACATAGTATTAAATGTATAATACATATAAATAAACTTTAAGATTCAAATTTTACGTAATTTTCCGTAACTCGACATTTCCCTAACTCGACTTTTATTCCCTGTCCCTTGGAGGTTCGAGTTAGAGAAGTTCCACTGTATATATATATATATATATATATATATATATATATACAGGGTGTTCCCTGAGGTAACCGACAAACTTACGCAATGCGTTCTAGATGTGATTCTGAACAAAAAAAGTTCATATGCACTTTAACTTAATTTTTTTTGTTCTTTAGATTTCAACAAAAGAAGAAAACTGTTTGAGTAATGTATTGTTTGAGTTAATGTATTTAATCATGAAATTACATAACAAACTAATAAGCAAATATTATAACCTCTTCTTTCTAAACATGTTGCTAGACTAATACAAGACCTCCTCTGCCTATCCACCGTCCAGGAAAATTTTAACATGTGCTTTTTCGGTTAAAATATTGCTTTAAATTGCAAGATTTAGTTATAAAAATTTTATATAAAATATTTATAAAAGTTCTTGTAATCATGGATGCTTTAATACATGTAACGTACAGTCATGGCCAGATAAATGTAGTATAACCTCAAATTTCATATATGTCAAAAAAAATTGAAATTTTTTTGTTGTAAGTCGAACTTCAGCTTAAGTAATGACTGGTAACATGTTTAGAAAGAAGAGGCGAACATTTCGAGCAATTTCTATAATATTAGTTTATTAGTTTGTTATGTAATTCCATGATTAAATACATTACTGAAACAGTTTTCTTCTTTTGTTGAAATCTAAAGAACAAAAAAAAAATAATCTAACCTTTTTGTTCACAATCACCTCTAGAACACATTGTGTAAGTTTGTCGGTTACCTCAGGGAACACCCTGTATATGTATTTAGTTAACCTGTTATCAAGTAAAATTAAAAATTATTTTCTCCCATTTGGATCGATTATAATTATCAGAATCTAATTATTATTATAAACAATGACTTTTTATGTTTAGTAATTATTTTAATTATATTGAGCGGCTATAATAAATTATTGTTTCATGTATTTAATAGACATGCACAATTAAAACAATCGGAAATAAAATTTTGCAAAGGTATAGAAGGCACTTCCTTGAACAGGAAACGCATTGTGTACCGAGTGTTAGTGCTGCGACATGAAGTTATTCTGTTTTACACTTCATCTTTTACTTCAAATTTTGGTAAGACAATATATAATGCATATCCTGTATATAACATGTTACAAATAAGCAGAAACTTAACGTGTATTATTAACGTGCAGGTTTTCCACGTTGGCGAAAGTTATGCATCCGATGCAGAAGGTGCAGAAGACCATGAGAAACCTGTAGAAAGAGATATCAACATAGGAAACTACATGTCAGATTGGGAGAAAGAAAACAGTAGCAGCCATCTAAACATATATCAAAGCAATAACAAAGCCCCTGACTTACACAGGCCATATTCAGACTACGTCCCACATATACACGATTGGGATGAAGAAGACAGTAACACCACAAAATTCAGTCACAAAAACATTTATCAAAGCGATAACGAAGTCCCTGACTTGCATAGACCATATTCAGACTACCATCAATATATATCCGGTTGGGAGGAAGAAAACAGTAACACGAGAAATTTCAGCCAAAAAATAATTAATCAAGGCAATAACAAAACCAATGAGTTTCATATATCATTTCCATTACAGAATATATTGGAATATTTCCTTTGGATGATTGACATACCCAATAGATTCCTGAATACTATAATCCCCAATCTGGGAAGCCATTGTCCATTAAGGGTAATATTGCCATGCATCCGTTGGATAGTGGATGTACCCAATAGACTTCTGGATATTCTCGACGTAATCATTAAAGTTAATGATGCATTGCATATTTTCAATTGTGATATTATATCAAATTTTATCCGACTGCTACGACATCTATTGGCTTTGAGAAATTATTTTGATGCAGGGCGTCCCTGATCCATTACATACAGCGAATGATAAAAACTAGGAGGATAACTAGCTACTATTTAAATATCAAGTACGTTCATTTTTGAATCCTTTTATAATACTACTCATCATTAATAACTTTTTCTATTTTGCGTTCGAAATGAACTCATTATGAAACCCAAAACAGTATCGAAATGATCTTCATTTCGATACGCTTTTTTTCATTTTTCAATGTTGGCGTTGTTCGAATAAAGAAATAAATATCATTGCTGTCATTTGATTTTAAGAATTTATATACATTTTACAGCTATGATATATGTCCGTATTTTACACAAACAACGTATGTTGTATACAATTGACAAAAACATATATATGTTTCTATGTCACTCATGTTTATATTTTTAAATGAAGTATCAAGTAATGTTAACGAAAATTAGTAAATAATATGTAATATAATATACTTCGCGGATAGCAAGATTTAAATTTGAAAATGTCAAGTATCAATGTGACCAACTGCATGCTTTATATAAAAATTAAACTCTGAACTTTCTAATTAAATAATTCCAATTTAAGCAATTTATTAATGTAAAAAACGCAAAATAGAAAAAATAGTATAAAAAACTCGTTTCATAAGGCCCTTTGCCGCACTCGCTCTTTAGAAAACTCGCCTCTATCGCGGCTCGTTTTCTAAACTGATCTCGTGCGGCAAAATGGTGCCTTATGAAACTTGTTTTTTAATATACTATTTTCTATTTTGCGTTCGAAATGAACTCATTATGAAACCAAAAACAGTATCGAAATGAGCTTCATTTCGATACACTTTTTTTCATTTTTCAATGTTGGCGTTGTTCGAATACAGAAATAAATATCATTGCTGTCATTTGATTTTAAGAATTTATGTACATTTGACAGATATGATATATGTCCGTATTTTACACAAACAACGTATGTTGTATACAATTGACAACAACATATATATGTTTCTATGTCACTCATATTTATATTTTTTAATGAAATATCAAGTAATGTTAGCGAAAATTAATAAATAATATGTAATATAATATACTTCGCGGATAGCAAGATTTAAATTTGAAAATGTCAAGTATCAATGTGACCAACTGCATGCTTTACATAAAAATTAAACTCTGAACTTTCAAATTAAATAATTCCAATTTAAGCAATTTATTAATGTAAAAAACGCAAAATAGAAAAAATAGTCATAAAAACTCGTTTCATAAGGCCTTTTGCCGCACTCGCCCTTTAGAAAACTCGTTTTCTAAACTGATCTCGTGCGGAAAAATGGTGCCTTATGAAACTTGCTTTTTAATATACTATTAAAGCATTTGAAATATGCCTGCCATGTGCGATTACTGTTTTTACAAAAATCCTTGTTTATACATATACAGGCTGATTCATTTTCAGCCCTCACCATGGGGATCTCTCTTATTATTGGAGATAAAGTATAGGTTTAAATTTGGCAAAGTTGTTAAATTTTGTGTTTGTTATAAATCCGTAAAGAAAATAGACCTGTGACAAATGACCTTCGTTATTTAAAAAAAAAACGCGAAAACCCCATTTTCTTCTTTTACCTTTAGCACCGACATTTGGCCTTGTAGAGAAAAAATAAAAACACATCCTTGTGGCCATTTCTAAACCTCTATCCAGTGGTGTACTCTAAATTTTTATACGACGTTTCGTTTCTTTCTGTCCATCATCAACTATCTAATTTCTTAGAGGCGCCATATTGGATTTAGACATCATCAGAAAGAGTTTTTTTTTCTGATTTCAACCATGTACCACATGCCGACTATAGTTTTTGACATTAGGTTTTATTTGAAAGAATAAATTATAAGATTAAATAAGGTAGCCTTTGGAATTTCAATCTGTCAAACATTTCATTTATTGTTCATTAACAATACAAAAATGTTAAACACTAACGAAGAGAAACGAGATATGATAAGTATTTTTTATTCATCGAAACGAAATTCAACAGTAGCGAGTACAAGATAACAAAAACATTAATAAAAATACATAGAAAAGTAAACAATAAACAATTACGGTAAATGTTCAATTATCTGGCCATCTTCGGTAACGCACAATTGGGCACGCCTTCTGGCATTTTGTACTGCCCTTTGTATAGTTCTTCTAGGAACGGCATCGAAGGCATTCTGAAGTCTGTCTCGTAATTCTTCAATGTTTTGTGGCGCATCTACTTTATAAATATTATGTTTAACATATCCCCATAAAAAAAAATCCAGCGGACTTAAATCAGGTGATCTCGCAGGCTATTCAGCGACTCCCCTATTTCCAATCCAACGGTTTGCAAACTCTTGATTTAAGAACTTTCTAACAACAGCTGCATTGTGTGCTGGTGCCATCTTGTTGCCACCATAAATATTGTAATTGATTTAATGGGATATTGTCGTCAAGATAGTCAGATACGTATGTACGTAAAATGTTTAAATATCTTTCTCCATTTAAATGTTCTTCATACATAACTGGTCCTAAGAGACGATTTGCCAAAATACCCATCCAAACGTTTATTCCAAAACGATGTTGTGGTCTTCTAGCCCTGTTTTGTCAGGGATCTTGTACTGCCCAATAGTGCTCCGTATTTCTGTTGAAAATTCCAGAATTTGTAAATTTTGTTTCATCTAACCAGATGATTTTGCTTAAAAAATTTTCGTCATTTTCTATCCTTCCCATTAACCAATTACAATATTCTAGCCTTCTCAAATTATCTCCAGGCAGTAAAGAGTGACTAACATGGATCATGTATGGTTTAAACCTACTTTTATGTGAAGTTCTCCAAATTCTGGACTGGCACAAATTTAATTCTAACGCTACTTCGCGTGTAGAAATTGATGGATTATTATTTAACTATAAAAATACAAGATTAACAAGAAATTTGAAAACACGCTTTTAATTTACCATTTGTAAAATATCTTGTCGATTTTCATTTAAATTCCTATTGTCTTGACCATTACGCGGCTTAGTAAACTATCCATTCTCGACCAAATTTCTGTCGAGATCTAGAAAAATGGTACGATGAGGCTGTTGTCGTTCTGGATATAATAAAATTGTAGAGATCTTCTACTCGCTACTGTTGAATTTCGGTTCGAAGAATAAAAAATACTTATCATATCTCGTTTCTCTTCGTTAGTGTATGACATTTTTGTATTATTAATGAACAATGAATGAAATGTTTGACAGATTGAAATTCCATGGCTACCTTATTTAATCTTATAATTTATTCTTTCAAATAAAGCCTAATGTCAAAAACTTTAGTCAGCATATGGTACATGGTTGAAATCAGAAAGAAAGACTCTTTCTGAAGATGTCTATATCCAATATGGCGCCTATAAGAAATTAGATATTTGATGATGGCCAGAAAGAAACGAAACGTCGTATAAAAATTTAGAGTACACCACTGGATAGAGGTTTATAAATGACCACAAAGATGTGTTTTTATTTTTTCTCTACAAGGCCAAATGTCGGTGCTAAAGGTAAAAGAAGAAAAGGGGGTTTTCGCGTTTATTTTTTAAATAACGAAGGTCATTTGTCACAGGCCGAAAATGAATCAGCCTGTATATACATTCGTTTCTTGCTGGCCATTTTGTGCTCTCTATTCATACAAAAAGGTTAAGTATATCAATACGTTATGCACGTATTAGGCATTTGTTACAAATGAAACAGACATGTAATATACATATTTGTAACTGTACACATGGACATTCTCTCTATTCATCTTAGTTTCGTATTTTGACTCCACATTTGTGAATTCTTTCCTCCTGTACGTTCTTCTGTAAATTACCAAACATTTCGTCGACGATGTCCTTCGTTGTACCTTCTAAACCTGTTTTCCATTTCTTTTGTTATTTTCGTATACTTCGCCCTCAACAATGTATACTACTTCTAAGTAAAAATAGAACTTTGCATTGCAATAATATGTCAAAGATTCTATAAAAAAGCAGTTGGTATTGAAGATGCCCGTTTTGAGATGGGTTATTCTCGAGCAGCGTAATAAAGACTATAGAAGTTATAGTAGAATTACATTTACCGTTTTAAGTCTTTAAGATTAGAGGGTAAGAAGTGTAAGCGCTTGGAAATAATACCATATATTTCCTTCAATAAATCTCTCACTTCTACTGTGTCAGAGCTGCGGTCTCTATAAAAGTCATTATCTGAGAGCGGATTGATGCGATTGAATGACCAATTGCCCCACTATTTGCTTGCATCGATTGCATTCGTCGAGCAGATGTTATTTCTGTCGTTATGAATAGTACATTGTGTGTATTTCTTCATAAATTCCATATCAACAGTGGCGTGTACGACGGAATATAAATTTACATATTATTTCTCTATATTCCCTAATTTCCAAAGTGTCTTCTAGTGTTTACATGTTGTTATACATGTATATACATATAACAAGTGTTCATTTGAAAAGTCAATCTAGGTTACTTTGAAATTTTGATAGAATAAGACGCAAATATATTAGTATGTGTTTGTTGTTCCGTAAACGTAAATACAAATGATATTTGATAATGTCTATCACAAATATCAGTTAGTGCATAAAATAATCGTGCGTCGATTCTGGTTTAAGTAAATTGCTTCTCTGTTTTAAAATGGCTTTCACTTTAGAACATAAAATTTTTTTAGTCCAGGCTTATTTTCGAAGTGGTAATAAAATTGATGGTTTATGGTTTATTCAGTTCAAGATTGCATGGTAGAGTTTCAAGTTGAGTTTCCACATTTTGTAATAGATTATATACAATTTAAGAATACTTTGGATAGAACTTTAAATTTTTTTTTCTGAAACTTGTAGTCTCTTAAGAAAATCAGGCAGCGGAGCTGTTAAGAAACGTACACCTCGAATTTTCAATCGTGTTGAAGAAATAATGGAAAATGAACCACAAACATCTGTTCGACATTTGAGTCAACAAATAAACCTTTCTGTTGGTACAACTTACAAGTTATTAAAAAAAGATATGCAACTTTATCCATGCTGTGTCACAGCAGTACAAGAATTGTTAGAAATTGATTACCCACGTAGACTACAGTTTTGTAATTGGTTTTTAAATATGAACAATAATGGAGAACTTTCGCAAAGAGTTATCTTTACTGATGAAGCATGGTTTTATAAAACGGGATACCTAAATTCACAAAATACAAGAATTTGGAGTAGTGAAAATCCACATGTAATTAATGAAGGATCGCCACATCCAGAGAAAATTGGTGTTTGGGCAGCGATAAGCCAAAGGCGAATCATAGGACCAATATTTTTTCAGAGAACGTTAACTGCTCAAAGGTACTGTACGGAAATTTTACAACCATTTGTCAATCAGTTGCATGATGATGAACTTCAAAATGCATATTTCCAACAAGACGGAGCACCTTGTCACTGTACTGCAGAATTTTTGGATTATTTAAGAGAATTTTTTGATGAGCGTATAATGTTGAAATATTGAAATTGCCTGGCCTGCACGTTCATGCGATTTAGCACATTGCGACTTCTTTTGGTGGCCTTATCTAAAAAATAACATATTTCGAACACCTATATTGAATTTGAATGATGTGCTACAGAGAATCGAACAGAAATGCATGGAAATTAATAACAATCCAGTAATGTTGCAGAATATCATCAGAAATTTTGAACGGAGGATTTTAAAGTGCATTGATCATTTTCAACATTTGTTATAGTTTTCAATAAATACCTATTATTTGCTATTTATTTGTATGTATGAAACTGTCACGCAGAAGAAACAGCAGCAGCACCACGGTCAGAAAGACCCCATCGATCACATTCACGAGCTAATGTTGGCAGAGTTTTACGCATTTGGCCACCAGTGTCCCATAGCTCTGAAATACCAGTTCCGCACCAAAATATACGACTTCGTAGGTTAAGTAGTAAATTTTAATTTACGACATACTTCAAAATGTTCTCAGTAAATCACATGCTACTATATTGATGTTTCAAATGAACATTTGTTATGTATTTATTGTTCTTGAGATAGCATATTTTCTATTCTCTTCTATAAGGAATTGTTTCTGGTTTCGTTTCCTTCAGTGTTATTTGGTTACAACGTTTAGTATTTTAATAAATCCGCTTTATATTGTATATTTATTCTATAATTTTTTATAAATATAAAGTTTAATTTGCTACCTTATTTTTGAAGTAGTTTTCGTGTATTCTTTTTAGCCCATTTCTTTCTGTTTTTAGTATTTCTTTTTATTTTCATTAACTATGGAGAATTCTCGCAGGGCAACCATGGCAAAATGGATTAGAGACCATACAGGTTGGTTGTATATTCGCAGTACCTGTTCATTAAGTTTAAGGCGTCCACAAAAGTGTAATGTGCACAGATATGTTTCTTCTTCGAAAACTCATCAAGACCATCTGCACCTGACACTTTTAAGGAAGAACTGTGTGAAGCTTTCATAGCGGTCAAAATCCCATTCAAAAAGCTTAACAATCCAGTCCTCAAGAGGTTTCTTCCCCATAAGAAAATATTAACAAAATTTACCATTTTTTTTGGCAAAATGTATAATCTGTTGTAGACAACATCCAGACAAACAAAATTTTTAAGTCCTCTATTATGACTGTTTGACTTTTAACTCAAAGCATCATAGAACAATTGTTTTAATAAGGTCTCCTACTAACTTAAACTCTACATATTTTGATCAGGTTTCCAAAGCCCACAATATTAAGATTGATTCTTAAAATCGCATAATCTATAATTTTTGTTTTGGAGCGTGATTTAACTTTTGGGTATTATGGAGATGGAAAATTGTGCAAATGGGACAAAGAAATTGAAAGTTAATTATGTTGTATTAGTATCTTTCATTATATGAACTTTTAACTTACTATTAAACATCCCGTCATTTTAAAACTAAGCCGTTTAAGACATACATTCATTGAACTTTTATGATCATAATAACCCTAGATATCATCCCATAAAATTTGTCGCATATATTTAGAACCACCCTGTATACAAGCTCGATAGAATTCCACAAGAAATTAGGGTATTTGTTATATCTTGAAAACAGACATTTCACAAAATTAATATTTCTTTTAATAGAAAGTACTAAATTAGTTCCTAAATTCTTAAAATCTGATTGTAAATAAAAATATCTATATTTGTATTCTTAATGGTACTTTATCGAGCGTACCCATTTACACATTTACGGTTAGCTGGAAGGTGGCAACCTTTTATAATAAAAACGTATAATATGTACAGGGTTATTCAAATGTTCCGGAATATTTAAATATTTTTGAAACCATAGAAATTTTCCAAAAATTTTTCAAACAAAAGTTTTTTAGTTTTAAGTAAGCTTATTGTAAGAACATATTTTTAATCTACATGTTACTCGTGTTATCATAAAAACTGTATTCAATTTGATTTTTTAAATGAAATATCCTGTATATTTTTACATAGCTGAAATCCCCGTGAGGTTTTAAAGTACTTTTGTGTACACAATTATATCTCTATTTTGCTCCTTTCTTAAAATATTTACTATTATTTGTAATTTTTACCAACTGAGACGTTTTAAAGTTATTTGTAAATAATCATCTCGGCAGCCACGCTGCCACCAATATGCAGTACGTTTATTAAAAAATTATTTCTTTGGAGACTGTGGTTAAGTAAAAACTTAAAAAAGGAATATAACCCCTTACCGCAATTATTAATCGTATCCTAAATACGTATTTCGACAACTAAGTTGCCATCATCAGTAGGTAAAACCACTAATTAAAAGTCGCACATGGCGTACAGTAAAGCTAGAAAACCGCTTACGCAACAACTACTTTACACCGCGTCCACGTATAGACTAATTTTAACATGCAAATATAACCTACGAAATGATCGAAAAGCACTTACCTCTTAGGGAAAAGGCATTCACATATGTTTATTCTCCAAGTTGAAATATATCGACCGAAAGAACGACAAACATTCCTTTCTTAAGGGAACGGCACTCAACATGTCCTAATAACTTCAATTTTAAAACGACGATGACACAATTATGGTAATAAAAATGAAAAGAGACAACTGAAAGGAATCGGTGATCTATCGCTATTCATGGAATATTGTTTATTTTTCGCGATATGTATACTTTCATAAGCATCAAGTTCGCGGGGCTTATTAATTCCTTTGACCAGCTTCAACCCTGTAATCGACACATTGTGTAGTGTGCTTAAAGCGTGGTTGGCAACGTTAGATTTATCCGGTCTATTGTATTTAATATGTGATATGTGTTCTTTAAAACGGGTTATTATTGGTCGTTTTGTTTGGCCTATATATTTCAAATTACAATCCTCGCAACTAATTTCGTATATACCTGATTTCGAATTAAAATTAACTCTATCTTTAGTGTTCCCTAGGAGACTTTTGATAGTATTTTCGGATCGAAAGGCAACCTGGAGACCTCTTTCTTTCACAACTTTATTAATGTTTTTCGTGACGGGGTGGTATGGTAAACACATGTACTTTTTCTCCTGGTTACTTGGAGATATCAAACTTGTGGATTCGCGGATTGTATTTTTTATTTTTGTTTTTCTAATTAATTTATTGATTATTTCTGTGTCAAAGCCATTGTATATCGCGATATTTTTAATGAAATCCAGTTCTATTTCATATCTCTCTTTTGTTAACAACCTTGCACAACCTCATAAAATTGTAGTCTCTTATCTGAGTCATCTTCCTTCAATACATGAATTAATTGCACTTTAAAGGGATGTGCTTTTTCTTCCTTGAGAATCCTATGAACTAATGATTGACTCACTTCATTATCTGATACTAGTTGGTTTGAACTAATTTTAGGAGTCTCTACTATTCGCTCCATTATTTTGTGTGTTTTATATTGAGTCGTAGCAGTTTTGGCCGACCCGTTTTCGTCGAATTTTTTGTAGATTGCAAATTTTCGTAAGAATCTAAAGTTCTTTTCACGGTACTGACATTTATAGGATTTCTATTAGGAAACATTACGTTAAAGAAACTTCTTGCGTCTCTAAACGACCTCCTTCTATCACCAATTCCAATAATCATTAATAAAGACAACCGCTGGTATTCCGTCAGTTGATTCATTCCTTTTGAGATCCTTTTCGGTAGAAAAAGTTCTAGTTTGAATTTAACAACCTAGAATTCTGACATAAAATTGAGCTATTGTCTAAATGTAGATGTCAGGTATATCATTCATAGCTAACTCGAACACATTACGCTTGGTAAAAATTACAAACAATAGTAAGTATCTCAAGAATGGAGCAAAATAGAGACATAATTGTATCCAGAAAAGCATTTTAAAATCTCACGAGGATTTCAGCTGTGTAAAAATATACAGGGTATTTCATTAAAAAAAAATCAAATTGAATACAGTTTCCATGATAACACGAGCGACATGTAGATTACAAATATGTTCTTACAATAGCTTGCGTAAAACCAAAAACTTATTTGAAAATTTATATTGTTTCAAAAATATTTAAATATTCCGAAAAATTTTAATAACCCAGTATATCTCATTTTTAATTTTTTATTTTCTAATCTACACCTTTCATAGCTTAATAATAACAATATCTTTTTATTTCAGAAGTAATTACCGGAATAAGGTACAATGTACATACCAGAAATAAGTTAAGAATATTATTTACGATATATAAATGTATATACATCATACCGGGTTGGGAAATATTGTAGGTAAAGTGTCGGTTGAAATACGTATGGACTCTGACAATATTTGCAGATTATAACAGAAATATAAATAAAAGTGAATATCGTGCGATACACCTACAGATATGGCACTCCGAAACAACCCTATTTCTAGTTAGGGAGGACCACTGCAGCCCTCGACTTATAATCTATTGTCTGCTATAGATTATACTGTTCTGTTTTTATTCATTAGGAATTTTATTTGGTTTCCTTCTTTTCTGTTGTATTTTTAATTATTTCTTTTAATAATTTCGTATTTACGTTCTCCAACAGTTTAATTTTTAATTGTTTTTAATATACAGTTCATATAATTCGATTTTATAAGCATTTCTTTGTTCAAAAATTGGATTTAGTTTTGAAGATTAATGTAATGCATTATTTTAAATTAACTTCAGTTTCATTTTTGCATTTTATTTGGAAATATAAAACATATTTCGGATTTAGAAAGTTAATGTATCTACTTTGAAATGATAGATTTCATTTATTTTTAGAAATTCATGTTCGTGTATTCATGGTAAGATAACATTTAATTTTTCTAATTGAAGTGATTAGTATTTTTTTTTTAATTTATGAAATAGTATTATTATATTTAAGTAAAATATTCGCTTTTTATTTTTAAGTAATGATTGTTCGGGTCTGTATTTTGCATAAAAATTTCCTTTTACATCATACGGATGTTGAGCGGTGAACTACTTAGGACATGTATTTAAAGTTTTTTAGGGAAACTAAGAAGGAATCCTATAGAAAGCATAAGCATATCATAGGTCCGCATAGATTAATGTACTAGATATGCCCACTCCAAAGGACAACTGTATTGGCCGTATGTATATAAAGAATTATCATCCATACATTCTTACCAGGCCGAAATGTAGGAATAGATAAAAAAGAAATCTTTACTGTTATAGCAGATAATTTTAAATACTCTAATACTTAAGTAGATAGGAATAGATCACTTGTTAATTCTCATTATATTTTATTGTATTAGTTTTTATTGTGTTGTTATTAATTGTTTTATTGCTAATATTTAAATGAAATAAAATTTATTTTCTATTTATGATACCTGTTATTAATATCCTCTTATATGAAGAAATAGTACGTCTTAGCTTAATTCTGCTCTTGTTATTGAGACAGTGTTAGTTCTTTTGGCGTTCGTTACTGAGCAGCGCTGAATGTTCTTCTGCACTCTGTCTTAATAACTTCTGTGAGCTAGCGAAGTTGTTGCTTTGTGAATGTATCTCTCCAGATGGGTCGTACCTATGATTCTGTAGAAAGATTAAGCAGGTGTCTACATATCTCGAGAAATACTTTCACAAATATATGAACTTGTATTGTGTTCTTCACACCCGATTTTTAATAATATTTTTTCCTTTTTTGCGTTCGTAATGAACTCATTATGAAACCCAAAATAGTATCGGAATGAGCTTAATGTCGATACGCTTTTTTTGTATTTCGTGGTGGCATCGTTCGAATACTGAAATAAACATATTATTGCTCTCATTTGATTTTAAGAATTCAAGTACATTTGACGAAAGTGATTTACTTACATAGAAAATAGAAAAGAAAAATGCTCCACAAACAACGTATATTATATAAAATTTACAACAAGGCATATTAGTTTCTATGTCACTCATGTTCATATTTTTAAATAAAATATCGAGTAATGTTAACGTAAATTAATAAATAATATTTCGCAGATAGCAATATTTAAATTTGAAAATGTCAAGTATCAATGTGACCAACTGCATACTTTATACAAAAATAAAACTCTGAACTTTCAAATTAAATAATTTCAATTTATTAATGTAAGAAATGCATAATAGCAAAATAGTACAACAAATTTATTTCATAAGGCCTTTTGTTGCACTCGTTCTTTAGAAAACTCGCTCGTTTTCTAAATTGAACTCGTGCGGCAAAATGACGCCGCATGAAATTTGTGTTTTAATATACTACTAACGTGGCTTCAAAAACTTTACTCATTAGAGACGGCCATGCTTTTTTCAATGGTTAGTGACATGTAATAACGTGTGTTCATTTGAAAAGTCAATCTAGTAGCATGTGATTTACTGAGAACATTTTGAAGTATGTCGTAAATTAAAATTTACTACTTAACCTACGAAGTCATATATTTTGACAGTTTCATACATACAAACAAATAACAAATAATAGGTATTTATTGAAAACTATAACAAATGTTGAAAATGTTGTCCTTCATGGTCAATGCACTTCGTTCAAAATTTCTGATGATATTCTGCAACATTACTGGATTATTATTAATTTCCATGCATTTCTGTTCGATTCTCTGTAGCATATCATTCAAATTCAATATAGCTGAAATATGTTTTTAGTTTTTAGATAAGGCCACAAAAAGAAGTCGCAAGGTGTTAAATTGCATGAACGTGCAGGCCACGCAATTTCAGTATTTCGACTAATTATACGCTCATCAAAAAACTTTCTTAAATAATCCAAAGATTCTGCAGTACAGTGACGAGGTGCTCCGTCTTGTTGGAAATATGCATTTTGAAGTTCATCATCATGCAACTGATTGACAAATGGTTGTAAAATTTCCGTACGGTACCTTTGAGCAGTTAACGTTCCCTGAAAAAATATTGGTCGAATGATTCGCCTTTGGCTTATCGCTGCCCAAACACCAATTTTCTCTGGATGTAGCGATTCTTCATTAACTACATGTGGATTTTCACTACTCCAAATTCTTGTATTTTGTGACTTTAGGTATCCCATTTTATAAAACCATGCTTCATCAGGAAAGATGACTCTTTGCGAAAGTTCTCCATTATTGTTCATATTTACAAACCAATTACAAAACTGTAGTCTACGTGGGTAATCAATTTCTAACAATTCTTGTACTGCTGTGACACAGTATGGATAAAGTTGCATATCCTTTTTTAATAACTTGTGAGTTGTACCAACAGAAAGGTTTATTTGTTGACTCAAATGTCGAACAGATGTTTGTGGTTCATTTTCCATTATTTCTTCAACACGATTGACAACTTGAGGTGTACGTTTCTTAACTGATCCGCTGCCTGATTTTCTTAAAAGACTACCAGTTTCAGAAAAAAGTTTTAAAGTTCTATCCAAAGTATTCTTAAATTGTATATAATCTATTACAAAATGTGGAAAGTCAACTTGAAATTCTACCATGCAATCTTGAACTGAATAAACCCATAAACCATCAATTTTATTACCACTTCGAAAATAAGCCGGGACTAAAAATATTTTATGTTCTAAAGTGAAACCCATTTTAAAACTGAGAAGCAATTTATTTAAATCAGAATCGACGCACGATTATTTTATGCGCTAACTGATATTTGTGATTGACATTATCAAATGTCATTTGGATTTACGTTTACGGAACAACAAACACATACTAATATATTTGCGTCTTATTCTATCAAAATTTCAAACTAACCTAGATTGACTTTTCAAATGAACACTTGTTATCTTACCATCTAACTAAAGGCAGGATCGCCATGTAATATCAGATGATGGGATTGCAGGATCGCCATGTAATGTCACCTGGCCCCCGAGGTAACATTGTTGCCGAGGCAGTTCCATTTATACAGCAAGTTTAACAGTGTTATAAATAATATGCAGGACAACGATTAAATAATAACATTTTATGCAATAACGATAACAACAGTTGATACTACATTGTAAATGTGAGGCACTAGACTTGTTCTCACTCTGGCTTTGCAGTGACTCTGCCTCACGCCCTGGGAGGCTTTACTGTCAAGGACGTTATGTAATTTAGTTCGCGACCCCAGCGCTATAGCGCTGTTTTCAGTTGTTTGTTAGTTTTGCGGCCATTTTGCCGCATAGTTTTTGTTTTATTAATTGTCTTAGATAAAAACCAGTATTCACGAGCTAAATACGTATGTATATTTATGATAAAGTTTTATTTTTGTATTATACTGTTTGTATATGCTATTTGTATGTAGTATTTGTATATATATATATATATATATATTTTATTATTTGAATACAGTATTTATGTTTTTATTGTGATTGAAAAGGAAATGGTGAACACATGTTGTGTGAAAACATATCGAGCAAGAGGTGGAGATGTAAAATTTCATAGACTTCCATTTCAAGATCATGAGGTAAGAAAAACAACCTAAATTATGTATGAGCTTACTAGTTTCATTCTTTTCGTAGTTATGCCAATTATGGCTTTTACGAATTGGCAATGAAGATCTGTTTGCCAAGAAAGACAGAGACTTAACTAATTATAGAATTTGCCACAAACACATTGATCCGATGTGTAAATTGGAGACTAAAGTTGGATTGAAGCCATCGAGTCTACCAACCTTATTTCTGCCCAACTATTCTGGAACTTCAACGTTTAGTGATTATTTCCTAACTGAAGTGGAATTAAAAAAAGGTAAATCATTTTGTTGAATATACAAAATCTGAACTACGAAAAGTTTTACATATAGAAGTATGATTATTAATAAACTGGAGTAGAGTTTAATGATATAATATGTTTTATCAAGATTTATATTTATATATCCTATTATAATATGATATAATCATGTACAATAATTTTATTTGTGTTTTACAAATATTAATTTTTGTTGTATAGAACTAACATCAATTGAGACAGGCAACAATTCAAGCCAGCTTACAGCAGTGAAACGAAAAATTGGTAATAGTAATTATCTTATATCTATATAAATTTGTTTACTTACTTCTAATTTAACAAATATCTAGAAATTCAAAGTGAGAGCATATCAGAACCAGGACCATCGAAGAAGTCATTTACTCAATCTACATCAACAGAAGCATCACAACATAGTAATGCTCCTTTATTTGTTTTCGCACATTTTATTTAGTTTACTAATTATAGGTGATTTGAGCAGTGAAGACATTCATGACCAGATAACTCCATCTACAGAAGTACAAAGTGCAGTTATGACAACCCCAATTAAAACTCGTAAAGGTATTGATATAGAATTACTTATACCTGTATCTGTACAAAATTATTGATTTAGAGGGTTTTAGATATAAGAAGAAGGCAGAACTTGCTTCGTGCAGTAAACGTTGAAAGGCGAGTACAGTTATCTCCAAAAGCAAGGAAACTGTATAGTATTTCAAAAAATCTCTTAAGAATATCAAGAAGATTAGATGAAAAACGTACAGATCTTGTTCAAAGATTAATGGCAGTCAATAAATATCTCAATTCTCCAGAATATGTTAAAGCAACAGTAAATGAAACAACATATAATTTTATTATGTCTCAATTAAAACTTCAATAAGTTAAACCATATGCAAGACGTTTTACTTTTAAGAACAAAGTATTTGCTCTATCATTAATGAAATTGAGTCCTCGCAGTTACAGATTGCTTCAAAGACCATTTGCTATGCCATCAAGAAGGACATTAAATAAAATGTTAGAAATATGTAATGGACAATGTACAATTTCATTTTACTTGTAAGGCTCATGATCTTAAAAATATTTTAACAGATTATATTCTGAAGTTTTATATTAGTACTTACACTAGCAATATAAATAAAGTTTTGAAAGGGCGCGATAGAAGGCAAAATTTTAAAGATCCTCTTAAAAAAGCTGCTTATGAAAGGCATTTAAAATATGTTAAACTTAGAGAAGCTTTGAAACAAAGTAAACAATTAATTTAATTTTTAATAGAGTTATAATTCTAGAATTAATAGAATTTAGATACATTTTATTTTAATAAAATATTTCGCAATATGTATTTTACTGTTTATTTGATACTTTTCCCATTCTAATAAAAAGAGGATTGAATTCGTTTAATTCTTTTATTGATCATTGAAAAAAAACCATTGCATCGATGCTATTTGTTAACTTTTGTTTTTGTCTAGAAATATAAATGTATTCTAGTTTCATTCATATAATATCGTTATATTCTAGAAATATCAATTCAAAAGTAGCAAATACAATTTAAAATTTTCAAATATTCACATTAAACTTAAATATTAATTGCAGTATTGAGATTAATCGAGTATTTCGTAGGAAAAGGCGTACTAATTAATGACCACAAATAGTTTATACGCCTTTTTCTATGAAATATCCGAAATGGTTTATAAAATTAAATCTACTAGGTATATATCAAATTTTAATTTGCCGCCTATTTGATAGTTCGCGACCCCAGCACTTTAGCGCTATTATGTACGTCTATAAACAAGGATAGCTTCCCATCTTTATATGTTTTATCTATGCTCTGCCTCTAGAGACTTCTCAGTGCCTCGTTATATACCATTAGAGTGTGTCCCCTTAGACTAGTGACCTGGTTTAGTTATCACAGATAGTGCACGTATTCTGTCACAAACGTATAATTTTGCTAGTTTGGTTATTAAAAAAAAAATTTATTACTATAGTCAAAATTAAAATAAAATAATACTAAAGCAGATTTTGATAAATGTTGACCATTATTTTGAAGACAAAGTTGTACACCACGCTTTATGCTTTCAAAGCAATTTATTAGAGTTTGTTGGGTTATGTCAGCACAAGAATTCGCAATAGCATTACGATGCTCTTCGATTGTGTCTGGTTCGATTGTGTCTGGTCTTGAAAATGGCATTCTTTAAATATTGAAAAACAAAATATACTAAAATTGTCAAATCTGGATATCTTGGAGGAATAATTCTTTTATCGAAAAATACTTGCAAAAAACCTATTGTTTCTGGAGATTTGTGCGTTGAGGGATTATGTTGCGGAAAATATCCTTCCATAAGTTCATCGGCATGAAGTCCATTAATAAACGGCTCTAATAATTCATTTCAATATCATTCAGCAGTTATGGTTTGGTTAAAAATGTAGACCCAATAATTCGTCTTCTTGAAACTGCTAGCAAGACGCTTATTTTTTGGTGGATATAGCGTAATTTCTACAAATTCATGACAGTTTTTTGCACACCAAATTCTGATATTTTGCTTATTTAAATATCCTGAAAGATGGAATCAATCCTCATCCGAGAAATTGAATTGATTCGGCTCTTACTTGATGTTTAAAATTGAAATAGAACTAATAGTTAAAAACTATTTTAATACGTAATAGTAAAACGATAATAATTGTTTCGCTAGCACAGTGGCTTCGTCAGGTACTTACAGCTAAGGAGCGCGTTACAAACTAAATTAAAAATATAAAATCAACAAGGTTAGTATTATTTTATTAGTTTTAAAAGATCTAAGAATTTACACAAATATTGTGGATAGTGAGAAAATGTGGCCCATCTGATCGGCCCTAACTGTTATACTATAGGGTACTATACATGTTTACGCATAAAATTTGTTTTAATAAACTAAATGTACATTTCTATTATCGTCTAAACAGTTTTTAAATGAATAAATTTAACAAAGACGATTTATTTAAATCTAATTGATCATTAAGTTAAATTTCTGATTGTTTTAATTTATTGATTTCTAAACTTTGCAATAAATTTATTGCCTTTCTTTTCTAAATACAGAATTTTAATTTCAATATCTCATTATGCAAAATTGGTATCTTTTGACGTTAAAAACTTATTTCCGAGTGTCCCTCCAGCCAAAACCGGTTGAAAATTTACTTATAGCTAAGAACACTAACCCGGAAATTAAAACTGAAATTTTAGTTTTGTTAAATATAGTTCTGAAACAAAATTACTTCCAGTTTAATAATTCAATATACACCTGTAGTGAAGGACTAATTATGGATAACCCCTTAAGTTCATTACTATCAGAAATTGTCATAAACCACTTAGAATCCATCATTTTTAATAACCCCCTAAGACAGCATATTTTCTTGCCTTTTTTTCGTAGTAGCTTTAGTTTTTTAGTTCCATTCCTTTTTGTTACAGGCAAAAATAATTAAATCATGGTATCCTTACACAAAATCCTTGTTTTTTTTTGTTTTCGGGACAAAAGAACTAAAGACCAGCACTGGGTTAACAAAAATTGACCCTTATGAAACGTCATGGTTCCAGAAAAAGAAAACGTAATCAACGAACCTTTCGTTGCGAGAGAGAAAATCATATTTCTACCGTTGCATATCAAGTTGGGACTTAGAAAGCAATTCGTATAGGCCTTAAATCGATATGGACTTTGCTTTGGGTACTTAATACGAGGGCGTATTTTTATGTTATCTACCTAGCCATGAAAAAAAGCACATAAGAGAACAAAAAAAAAATATTTTTCTACATAACTCCCTTCAACACTAATACACTTATTCCATCTTTTTTCCAGTTGCCCCATACCCTCAGAAAAAAATTGCTTCGGTAACCCCGTAAAATATTCTTCAACAGCTTCTTTGAGTTCTTCATCAGAAGCAAAACGCTTTCTCCTGAGATGCTTTTTTAAATTTTTGAATAAGAAGAAGTCTGACGGAGCTAGGTCGGGGCTATAAGGCGGATGCCTTAACTCTATAAACCCACAGTCATTGATTATCTGCTGAACTTTGTTTGCCTTATGAACCCGACAATTGTCGTGCAGCAACAAGTTTTTTTTGTGGATAAGAATGCGGGCGTTTTTCCTCAGAGCAGTTTTTAAATTTTTAATTGTGTTTCCGCAGGCCTCTCCATTTATGGTAGACCCTCTCGGCATATATTCAATAAGAAAGACTACTTCAGCATCCCAGAAAATAGTTGCCATCAGTTCTTTTCCAGAAAATTGTGTCTTGGCCTTTTTTGGTGGTGGGGAGCCCTTATGAACCCACTGCATGGATTCTTGTTTAGTAGGAGGGTCCCAGTTATATACCCAAGTCTCATTCCCGGTGATAATTCGAGATAAAAATGTTTTGTCCCTCTACAACTTGACCAAATTTTCTTGAGAAACTTCTTTCTGTACAGTTTTTGTTCAGGTGTAAGCAATCTGGGTATCCACCGTGCCGACACCTTCTTCATACCCAAATCGTCATGCAAAATTTTGAGGACACTTGTTTTGGATATACAGACTTCATTGGCAATGCCAGAGATCTTTACACGCCGATCTTTCAGTACCAAATTTTCGACTTTTCGCACAATGTCTTCAGTTCGAGCTTCAACGGGTCGTCCGGACTTTGCGTCATCATTGATTGACTCTCGGCCCCATCGAAAGAGTTTAGACTAATATTTTACTTGGAAATAAGATGGTGTATCTTCCCCATACACAGCAACCATTCTTTGATGAATTGCTTTTGGACCATTGCCTTCTTTTGTCAGGAACTTTATTACGCTGCAATGTTCAACCTTAGTTTCACTCATTTCATCGAGAAATAGACCGTCTCAAATCTCTATAAACAGCACAAACTAAACACAACTTAGCACATGTACTTCTAACAGTGACAGCAATTTTTCAATAATTTGTTTGACATCGTCACTCTTTTGTTTCATGGCTAGGTAGATAATATAAAAATAACACCTCGTACATAAATTTCCTGAGCCTAGCGTGGAAGAACTGAATAAAGATAGCCCTCGGATAAGACAGCTTAGAAAAAATCACTTACCACAGCAATGAACGAGATTGAATCTAATGCTTGATATTCATTTGTTCAAGTAGTACAAAATTTTCTTTGTAATCATGAAGCAGCGAATTACACAGAATCAGTGGAATATATGCTTTCTAAATTTAATATTCTTGGTTGTAACATGAGCATAAAACTTCACTACCTCTACAACCACCCCACAAGACCTAGGTGATTACAGTGAAGAACAGGATGAAAGTTTTCAATAAGACCTTCAGACCATGGAAGAACGATATCAAAAAAGATGTGATACCCACATGATGGCCGACTACAGTTGGAGTCTGCAGATTAAACTCCATGCTAGAAAATCGTATACAAAATTCTTTTTAGTAATAAGCCATAAATGCATATTTATATCTACTTTGTGAATTAAATATCTTACTCTGTATTATTTTTTTTTTTTATGAGACTTTGTCGAAGATACTGGTACTTATAACCTGACATGTAGATGAATTAAAGAAGATGATTTTTTTTCTAAAAGAGGTCAATGTAGTGTATATCAAAAACTAGATCTGATGGACTAAATCTGACAGTTAAAAAAGGGCAGGCACCGAAATGTGTGTTGGGCTGAGTAATCAATGCCACTTTAGTTAAAAGGTACTTGTCGTCTGAAGTTTCGTAGATAAATCGATTGATTTCCTTTTTAATTTTTTTTCCTTTTTTCGGTTCGTAGCCGTCTGAGTAACTCTTCAACAGTGTTCTTAATTTCAAATATTTCTGTATATCTACTATATGATGAATGCAAAGTACCCTTTGCAGTATT